>JAASGX010001018.1:0-10643 GCA_023334415.1 Phytopythium chamaehyphon | reverse complement strand
ATTTGCAAGTGTACTTGCTGACAAAGGGTATTTTCTCCCTCGACCGGCTGGGATCGTCACATATTCGTAGGTCCTTTTGCTTTGTTCACTGTTAGTTATTACCTGTTCGCTAATCAACTTGTTTGCTGTGTCCAGGTGCGGTGCAGCTGTTGAGTGGAGCAGAGCTACTAAGCGATTGGACATGCTTAGGCAATCCATCGAGCACTTTTGGATACTTATCGTCGATTGGAGTCGAAAGGTTGGCAAATGGAAAGGCGTTTCTCTGTCTCCAACGCCAGCGCGACTTCGACTCCGAAAATGATCATGCAAGAGATTCTCAGCAACGGTGTTGTATGGTATCGACAGTGTTGCTCGCAGCACCCAATCCTCTTGCGTACGAAGAGCTTGTATCGGCTTGCAATGTTGCGATCCAAGTTCTTTCACAGCTTCTGGAAGATCCCGAAGTTGTTGCTGGAGCTGGTTGTACTGAGACTCATTTAGCCGAGTGGCTGCGGCTACAAGCGTCATTGATAGTTCCAAGTGCAGAAGGGAACAACTCGAGGGAAGAGACACGAACACTTCGACAGCTTCGACAGTGCGTTCGAGGTTTTGCACATTGTCTCGACAAGGTCACCGCAATGTTACTGCAATTGAGAGAATCTGAAACAAGCATTCTGTTAGATCAGATTCATGGAGCAAGTGTCTTTCGCCCAGGCTCGGCACGCACACGATTAGACTCATCCGAGCCGCTTCCATTGTTTGGATGGAACCCGTTGACATCCTCCGTATCAAAAGTGCTCGTATACAAAACCGTCAACCACGAAAAAGTGGTAGTATGTGCAGAGGTGCTGGACTCGCTGCGATGTAAACGCGAGGCTATAATCCACGCCACCGAGACCACGCTTGCACTCATGCGAGTTGAGTCGGTGGTAACAGTGAAATGAGCCAGTCGAGGTAGATAACTAAACTCGGTGAAAGATAATGGTGGTTGTATTCACTTTCGCCACCATGTTAACCTCCATCATTTAGGTTCCGTACGGAAACGAGCTGCTGTAAAGACATTCGTGGTCCTGAGCACCTCTACCTCGGACACCACCGCCTCGAAGCATCAGAGTTGAACGTTGAAGTTGTGTACCCATCCAGTGCCATTGCATCGTACCTTTAGCGCAATAGCTATACGTCCGCGAGGGGGTGCTGCTTCATAACAACGGAAGATCCGCGATCCAGGCCGGGAGAAGCTCTGACTCGCAGGTGACGCCCAGCTCTCTCAGCGTCCACAAGAGCAGCAAGCGGGACTCTCGGCGCTAGTTATGGCGGGTACGGACAAGAAGGCGGCGGCGCCCGCGAAGCACGCGGGCCTGCAGAAGCAGGCGAGCGTGGGCAACATCTCGGAGGAGATCGAGGACGACCTGAGCACGTTGCCCAACATGGAGGCGTCGGCGCTCTACTTCCTGCTGCAGCACCACCACGAGCGTGGCGCGCGGTCGACGCTGACGGCGGCCGAGAGCGCCGCGCACCGCGACGAGCTGCTCGCGCTCGTGCGGCAGCACCAGATGGCGCCGCTGTACGCGCGGCTGTGCGCCGAGTTCCAGTGGCCCGAGGACGCGGCGCTGGCCGCCGACATGCGCGCGGCCAACGAGGCGGAGCTCAAGGCTCTGGACGAGCGCCTGGCCGACGCCGAGCAGAACCTCGGAGACATCGAGGTGCTCGAGGCGCTGCTGGCCAAGGCGCGCATGCACTCGCGCGTGGGCGACAAGCAGGCCGCGCTCGAGGCCTTCCGCGTGGCCGGCGAGAAGCCGCAGAGCGTCAACCAGCGCATCCTCGTGGCGCTGCACGTCATCCGCATCGGGCTCTTCTTCCGCGACCTGCCGCTCGTCGAGCAGTACATCAAGAAGGCCACGGCGCTCATCGACGAGGGCGGCGACTGGGACCGCCGCAACCGCCTCAAGGTCTACGAGGGATGCTACCTCATGATGGCGCGCGACTTCAAGAAGGCCGCGCGGCTCTTCCAGGAGTCCGTCGCAACTTTCACGGCCACCGAGCTCATGCCCTACAACACCATGATCTTCTACTGCGTCATCACCTGCGTGCTCAACCTCGGCCGCGTCGATCTCAAGAAGAAGGTGCGCGCGCCTGCTGGCCACTAGCTGCTGTAGATTTCATTGACAACTAACGACTCACCACACAGATCGTCGACTCGCCCGAGATCCTCGCGGTCATCAACGAGATCCCGCACCTCTCCGACTTCCTCAACGGTCTGTACGACTGCGACTACAAGAAGTTCTTCACGGCCATGGTGGACCTGGAGCCCTACATCCTGCGCGACAAGTACCTCTCGACCCACGCGCGCTACCTGTACCGCGAGCTGCGCGTGCTCGCGTACTCGCAGTTCCTCGAGGCCTACCGCAGCGTGACTCTCGCGTCCATGTCGGCGGCGTTCGGCGTCAGCGTTTCCTTCCTCGACGCCGAAGTCGCTCGCTTTGTGGCCGCTGGCCGCCTGAACGCCAAGATCGACAAGGTCGCCGGCGTCATTGAGACGAACCGCCCGGACGCCAAGAACGCGCAGTACCAGGACGCCATCAAGAAGGGCGACCTGCTGCTCAACCGCATCCAGAAGCTCGCGCGCGTCATCAACGTCTAGTTGGTCGGCTGCGTGCTGTCTCCGGCCTATGCTATAACACGCGCTTTGCCCTTGGAGACGTGTGTGAGTGTTGGATGAATGTGGTGGCGTCATCTAGCGGGGGTTCTATCGAGCTCTCTCGGTTAAAAAGGGTGGGAACGGCAACTCCGTTTTCATCGCCTCTGATGGATGGATCTGTCTACTTGGCCGGGGCGATGAAGCTGTAGACGCCGCCGAACTGCAGCCGCGGCTCCGCGTCGGGCGTGCCCGTCTCGGGGCCCACGGCTTCGACGATGGCCTCGAGCTGCTTGAGTGCCTCGTCCTTGAGGTGGAACTGGTTGCCGAACTTGACCGTGACCTTGACCTTGTGGCCCTTGGCCAGGAACTTGATCACCTGGTTCACCTTGACCTGCGTGTCGTGCGCCTGCCCAGACTGTCAGATCGGGCCCTCTCTCTCTCTCTCTCTCTGCTTGCAGTCAAGCAGCTGCAGCACGCACCGCGATCTTGACGCTGAAGAGCACCTCCTTGTCCTGCTTGGGCTTCTGCGGCTTCTGCGCCTTCTTCATGGAGAAGGCGCGCTTCTTGGCGTCGAACATGCGGCACACGACTGCGCCGCCGCTGCCCGACACCTGCACGAGATCCACGCCCTTGGCCCTGGCCTCCTCCAGCGCGCGCCGCAGCGGGACGTCCGCGCGCATCTTGCCGTCGTCGCCCACCAGCTGCACCACGCGCGCCTCGATGTCGCCGTTGGTCGCCGCCCACTTGCTGCCGGCCGCGCGCGTCGAGCTCAGCGCGCGAGCAGCCAGCGACGGCCCACGCAGCGACAGTGGGCGTGGCCCACACAGCTGGAGAGGGCGCGGCCCATACAACGTGCGCCTGCACAGCAGCAGCCGCGCCGTCGCCAGCACCTTGGCCTCCATGGCGACACTGTCGGGACTGCGAGGCGACCACACGAACCGGTAGTGGATATGGCGAGTAAAATACCAATATTCTAGCCAATCACGCCATGGAGGCCGCGTTCGCGCCCGGCATGACGCTCGAGGAGCTGCGCGCGCGCATGGCGGCGTTCGTGGACGAGCGCGACTGGAACCAGGTCGGGAGCCACCTGCGCATTGTTGTGGCGGTCGTTTTGAGCCGCCGGCGGGCGCTGGAGCTGACGAATTGACCGAATTCGCTCGCGTTGGAGCAGTTCCACACACCCAGGAACATCCTGCTGGCGCTCGCGGGCGAGGTCGGCGAGCTGTGCGAGATCTTCCAGTGGCGCGGGGACAGCGACGACGTGAATGGTCAGCGTTTCCGAGGGCGAGGGAGATTGGAGAGGTGCTGAGGGATGGAGGGATGCAGCGTGGGCGGAGAAGGACAAGGTGCACCTGGGCGAGGAGCTTAGCGACGTCATGCTGTACCTGGTGCGCCTCGCAGGTGCGGAGTGGATTATCGCTCTTCAGTGAAGCAATGCTGGATGTTGGCGCATAACGTTTGCTCGCGACGCCAGACCAGTGCGACGTTGACCTGCCAGTGGCGCTGGACGACAAGATCGTCAAGAACGGCGTCAAGTACCCTCTCGAATCGGTAGTCAGCGACGGCATGGAGTTTGCAGCGAGGTTGCAACGAGTAACGCGGCGCTGACATTGCACCAGGGTGAGATTGGCGAAACGCACCTGATCACGAACACGACGACGTCGCGATTCGAGCCTACGCTGACGCTCGAGGCGCTGCGCAAGCGGATTGCTGTGTTCTCCGACAAGCGCGGCTGGTATCATGTGAGTGTTCAAAGTTTGGTTGTACCTTCCGAAATGCTGCAGCAAATGGTGATCGTGATCGTGTATATGTAGGGCCATCAGCCGCGCAACCTGGTACTCGCACTCACTGGTGAGCTCGGCGAACTGTGCGAGATTTTCCAATGGAAGGGCGAGGTCCTGAGCGTCAGCGGTGAGCGCTCTGCCAGATAGCTCGCTATCGAAAGCCACTCGTATCGAGGCTGACGGGTTTGCTGTTGAAAAGACTGGCCGGCAGACGAGAAGGAGCATCTGGGCGAGGAGCTCAGCGACGTGGCTATCTACCTCATCCGTCTTGCTGGTGGGTGTTGGTTCGAGAGCTGCATGTGAATTTATTCTGAGGTTGTCAACGCATCTGCTAGACAAGTGCAACGTGGACCTCCCGGCGGCTCTGAACGACAAGATGGCCAAGAATGCCAGCAAGTACCCAGCCGAGATGGTGCGGCACTACTGTATAAACCCCGTGTGCTGTTACGAACAACTACTCATGCCTGCAACCGCTGCCAATGCAATGCCCACCAGGTCCGCGGCTCCTCCATGAAGTACAGCGAGTACAAGCGCAAGGGCTCCTCCCAGCAGCAGCAGCAATCATAAAGCTCTCCCATCCCAGCCAGAGAAACCCAGCAATGGCTGCCACATATCCACCTCGGCATGCTGCGCTCATTTGGATGGTGGTCACCTGCAATGCGATGCATGGCTCGTTTTCGTGTTGATAAATACCACCATATCACTACTAACCACCCCTCAACGTCACCACATTCAAAATGGACGAGACCAAGGAGGCCAAGCCGCCGGACGCGGCGCGCGCCGAGGACGCCAGCGCCGCCCCGGCCTCCGCTACCGGCGCGGCGCTGTTCGACGAGTTCTACGATGACTGGGCGGCCTTTGACGCGGCCGTGGCGCGCGCTGTGGCACTGCACCACCCGCTGCGCAAGCGCTCGTCGCTGACCTTCGACGTGTACAACCGCACGGTCTCCAAGGGTGCGCTGTCCGCGCGCTAGCGTCTCAAGTCCCAATGCTCGAGTCTCAATGCTCGAGTCTCTATCGAGGGCTGACGTGACGGCTGCGCGCTGTGGCAGGCAAGCACGATCGGCGCGCCATCGCCGAGTTCCTGTCCAAGACGTTCAAGTGCACGCACGGCATCAAGTTCCGCGCGCGCGGCAGCGGCAAGCGCTCGCGCCACAAGCTGCGCGACATCGGCTGCCCGTTCCACGTGTACGCGAGCGCCGTCGAGTTCGGCCCCACCTACCGCGTCAAGGTGCGCACGCACGACCAGCACAACCACCCGATCGGCCCCGACGCGCTCAAGGTCTTTGAGGCCGTGCGGGACTCGGAGCTCGGGCTCTCGCAGGCCCACGCGGCGCTGGCGAGCGCTGCGAACGGCTCGGCCGCCCCCTCCGCTGCTGTTAGCGCCGTACCCCAGCTGTCGGTCGACGTGCCGACGCAGCTCCAGACACAGGCGGTGGCGCTGAGCCAGGCGTTCGCGCAGGCGCACGCTCACGTGCTGCTCAAGTCGCAAGGACACCCGCAGGCGTTCTACCAAGCGAACCCCTCGGCGCTGCTGAGCTCGAATCCCCTGGGGAGGGCGTCGCCGAGCAACAGCTTGCTGGATGGGAGCGTGCATGACAGTGAGTCACTGCTGGCCCGAGCAATCGCGAGCACGATGGACGAGGACGCTCTGATGGCCAATAGCGCAGCTCCCGCCGCCTCTGCAACAACAACAGTGAGTGCCCCGCCACCAGCGGCTACTGTTGGGTCTACGACGACGCTCGAGTCGCTGCGGAAACGAGCTGCAGAAGTCTCTGGGGACGAGGTGTGCAAGCGGAGATGCCACGAGTTGCTTCAGACTGGCACTCACTAACGTTTTGCGCACAGATATACTCTCCACGCAGCTTGTTGCTGGCGCTTTCGGGCGAAGTCGGAGTGATGTGTGGGATGTTCAAGCGGAAGGGCGATTCCAGAAGTGTTGATGGTGCGTCTGCCAATGTCCTTGTTCCCGAGTGAAACACTAACTGCATTAGTACAAAGGTTTGTCGGACGAGGAGAGGGAGCATCTTGGAGAAAGTGTTAGCGATGCAATGGTATATCTGGTTCGTCTCGCGGGTAAGCTCTGTACATTAATCGTGACTCGGATCCAAAAGCCTAAGAGCTCGATGCTTCTTTTGAAGACCTATGTAATGTCGACTTGTCCGCGGCGTTAAACGCAAAGGTCGCTACTGACGGTGTCGATTACCCAGCCGACGAGGTGAGTCGATGCAATTGGTTGGTGATGGCAGTGTTGATGTAACTCAGCTCGTGGACGTAGGCACGAGGGTCCCCCAAAACACACAATGAGTATAAGCGCAAGCGAACGGAGTAGCGTTTGTGAACTAGATCGGCAATGAACCAAGCATAAGAGCGCAGCATGAACGACGAGCGTGTTCCATTCAGTATCTAAAACAATATGCCAAACACGCCCATCCTAACGCAGACAAGCGCGGGCCTGTCCTGTCCTACGACGCAACCGCAGGCGGAGCAACGCCCAAGGCTGAGCCCGCTCCTCGCAGCCGCTTAGTCCTCGGCGGCGTCGCCGTCGACCTGGCGGTTCTCGTTCTCGAGCTTCTCAATCATCTGCAGGAACTCCTTCTCCTCATTCACGCTCACCACCTTGGGCTCCATCTTGACCGACATGGTGCCCTTCTTGGCCGTGATATGTTCCCGCACCGTCTCGATGGCCTCCTGCAGCTTCTGGATGCCCTTCTGCTTGTCGAGCGTGCTGGTCGTCATGACGTACATGGGCGGCGCGATCAGCTTGACCTTGACGGGGACCTCCTCCGAGCCGACGTCCTGGCCGGCCTTGAGCGCCTCGCGGATGGCCTCGATGCCCTCGTACGTGAAGCACGTGACCTCAATGTCGGCGCGGATCTTGATGGGTTGCGGCGTGAGGCGGCGGCGGATGTGGGTCTGCACTGACGCGAGGATCTCGGGCGTGATGTCCAGGCCCTCGAAGACCGACTCGTCCGTGATGCCCATCTTGAACACGTCGTAGCAGTGCACGTACTCGACCTTCTTGTCGTCCTCGTTGTGCGTCTCGATCTTGAACTTTTTGTACAGCGGCCAGGCCACGCGGTCGTACAGCGACTCGATCTCCTCGCCTGTCTCCTGGGCCACCTGGCGGAGCACGCTGCCTCATTCATTAGCAATGTGGTCAGTCGGCGTCTACTACAGGGCCTGATGGTCTCTCGGAGGGCGGGGAACGCACCCGTGCACGGTCTTGGCCTTGTTGTAGCGCTCCTCGCACTTGGCGATGTCCTCGGGCGAGACGCGGCGCTTGGAGAGGTCGATGTAGCCCTTCTCCTTGTCGACGCGCAGCACCATGACGACCTCGTTCTTGCCCACGCGGATGAGCTTGTTGATGGAGCGGATGCGGCGCCGCGAGAGCTCCGACAGCAGGATCATGCCCTCGATGTTGTTGTACTCGAGCAGCGACACGTACGCGCCCATCTCGGCGATCGAGCGCACGTTCACCATGACCAGCTCGTCGATCTCGGGGAAGCGCTGCTCATAGAAGCGGCACTGCAGCTGCAGGATCTCCTGCGCGTGCGCGTTCTCCTCGGCCACCGCCGCCGCGTTCGCCTCCGTCGTCGCCATGATCGCCGAGCCTCGAGGGGGGGTTGAAATGCAGATGTATGTAGCTCGTGGTTGGTGGCCATGGACGAGCGTGTGCGCCACAAGAAACTTCCTGGTAGCCTTTTTGTGGCTTCCTGGTAAACATTTGTGGCACGGTACACAATAAATATGTAGTGGACACTAGGCGATTTGTTTTTTCTACAAGGTAGACAAAATGCTGATTGGCCGGGAGGGCCAATACAAAATCTCTTGATTGGCTAAAAAAATCTTCCTCGTCGCCGACATATTGGTTTTTGTATGTCAGGAAATTCCCGTCGCGTTTCGGGAATTCGCGCCAAAATATTCCGCCGGAAAGGCTTCCGCTGCTCCAGCTCAGTTGCCCATGAACTTCAAATCGAGCTGCAAGAGAAACATCGCCAGAGCTTTCTTGGCAAGGTGCCAGATTCGAGCAAAGCTGATCATTCTCGCTCCTGGAGCGAGAATGGAGCGGGGATAATTCCGCCAGAGTCTCATTCTCGCTTTCTCTGGCTTGCAAGCGCACAGAAGTTGCTCGCCTCATAGCAGCGGGGAAGCTCTTGGTTTGCTAATTATACTAAGCAGCGATGAGTTCGAAGAAGATTTGGTTCATATACCCAATGTCTCCTCTTGCTTGAATCTTTAACTCGCGCATTGACTTTGATGTGCCTATAGAATGCTGCCGCTGTTGCGGATGAACAAATGGATACTACTGGTAGCGATCAAAAACGAGCGAAATGGCTCCCGAATCAAACCGAAGGAGTTGTCAGATGGTTCATCACAGCTCGCGCAAATGATTTTTTGCTCACGACCGACGAGAGCTTGAATGTCGCTGGGTGGGGTTACACGACCACGCACTTCAATTTGGAGTTCAAGCTGCAGCGGAGAGCTCGTACGTGATGGTTTGCTATTTTGAAGCTCCGCTGCTTGATCTAAGCATGCTTTACAGAGCAACTCAAGTCCAAGGTAGAGCGAATGATCGAAATTTACAAGCTAGCGGCAGATGCAAGTGGAGCTGGTGTTGGCTCACTGCCAGGCCAGCCTGTCCTTCCTGAGGAAGTCTGACTGGAACTCTATAAGGCCCATCCAAATCTTGGAGACAAGATCAGAGAGATTCGCACCAATGGTTTTGCTTTTCATGATTTGACGTGTCAAGCGGCAGGTAGTGACAATAATTGGTTTTACTTTGGATAACATCTATACTAACTCATGTCGTACCTGTAGGCGATGCACAAGCTACTGGAGAAGGCGCAGCCGATCTCCCTGACATGCTTGATGCAGAGGAGAAGGCTGATTCTGACCAGCCGCCGGCCAGTACGAAGGCCAACCCGCCGCCACTAAGCAACGAAGAGCGACTCAATAGAATCAAGGACATAAGGGTAGCAAATTTGGAGAGGAAAACAAGCGTCCAGCGAGCGTGAGCAGCGATCCAGAAAGCGAACGCGGAAGATTGAAAGAGAGTAGTACACGAGTCTTGGACTGCTGAACAAGTTTTTAACCCACAAGGTTTCGCAAGCAGGAATATCAGCCACTGTGAGTTCTGTAAGTGACGGCAGCGACGATGAGAACTTAGTAAAGTAGTTGTGGTCGAAACCCGGCTAACCATCACGTCGTATGCATTGATGAAGTGCGTACACAATGAGTACATATTTCGCTTTTTTTTTGCTGTTGAACGCGTTTGCTCAGTCACGTCAAATTGTTTATAAAACTCAGCAACTTGCTCAGTTGACGAGTAGTAAAGCGATAGAAATCACCGCTCTTATACTCGTCAAACGTAAACGTCGTCACCCAGTCTCGCCATGCATCAGCATCCTCGAAATCAAAACCAAATGCACGTTCGTGGCCTCCATCAGCAGCTTGTTAATCTAAAGGGTCAGGCGATTCTTCGTTGAGAGCCTCAGTGCTCGTCTCGTCATCTCTGCCGCCTTCCTCTAGATCTTCAGCAAGATCGTTGTAGTCAAAACACCGGATAAAGTTGTGGGGGAGTGGCAAACAAATATAGCCTTTCTCGCCTCAGCAAAGTCGCACTCGAAGGCTGTGCGTAACACCCGAAAATGCCGCTTAAGAACCCCGTTGACACGCTCACTAATTTCGCGATCCCGAGCGTGTTGGTGATTGAACAGCTCTTCTTTCGATTGTGGGTGACGATCTGGGTTGTCACTCCATTCATCATATCAGACACCGCAATATGGTGTAAGCACCAAGAGCGTAGAAGTTGTCAGGAATTGACACCAGTAATTTACTCCAGCTCAGGACTCTCCCATCGTGAGCGCATCCTTCAGCTCCGACATGCATGTTCCAATCGCAGCCTATCATCACATTAACGAATGTCCAACCCTTTCGATTAGTAAAGCGCGGCTTTCCTACTTGAATGACGAAATGAGCCCCGTCGATAGAGCAAAGTACGGAAACTTTTCCTTGAACTCTGCGGGCACGGATTTATGTACCCCTCCAGCCCTTTGAGCATTACATTGAGGCAAATGAGGCGGTACCTGTGTATCGTAGTCTTTCCAAAGCCAAAGAGGAGCTCCTGCGTGACCTCGGTGGCCAGCGAGTGTGATTCCCAACAAATCCCGACGATGCCAGAGTTAGCGTGTGCAGAGATGGCAAGACCCGGAACATTCCAGTCTACAAGGTTCTCCATT
>JAASGX010001017.1:0-10645 GCA_023334415.1 Phytopythium chamaehyphon | reverse complement strand
GCTCGAAACGTATTCGTTGACGACAACTGGGGTGTGAAACTTGGCGAGGTCGGCTTACACAACAGCCTAGACCAGCAAGTGGCCGATACGAGCAACTCAATCCCATGGATGGCTCCCGAGGTGCTTCGAGAGCAGACAAAAACCGACGATGACGAGGATGTTGTGGAAGTGGACGAGAAGGCTGATGTGTATTCTTTTGGGGCTTTCCTGGTGGAGCTGGACACATGTCAGCGGCCGTTTGCGTTAGGTTCATCGTCGACAAGGGCGACAATCCCCCGGCACGTTGGCCGAGCATCCACAGGTGCCATTCCCACCAACACACAGATCGTGCTTGGCGTTTCACAAGGAGAGCTTCGCCCATCCTACAGCGACTATTGTCCTCCTGAGATCGCCGAGATCATTGACAGCTGTCTTCAGTTCGACCCGAAGGCTCGTCCGATGGCCATGAAGCTGCACTACGACCTGCGTGTGCTGCTGCGAGCCCACCCCACCGCAGAATTCGCAGATTGATCCATGTTTACTTTTGGCTTTGGATTGCAGATGGAGTTGTCATGTTTCATTCAGTACGAGAGAAAAAAAAACTCAATGTTGCGAGCTGGTCGGTCTTTGCTTTACGTTTTCACCTCGGTCAACATCAACGCCAGGTATTGGGATCAACAACATTAGCGGTCTTTACTGAGTGGAATCCACTTTGAAGCCATGGGGTATATCTATATCATCAATCCCCATCCTTCGCCGTTTTCTCTGTTCCTGCACTCAAGCGCCACAAGTCATGAATTCTGGGCAGGATTCCTCGCCACCTTGGAAGCGAATACGGACATCGGACGGCGTGACTTCCTCTCTGTCCATTTCCCGCCCTTCAGTGCTCCCAGGGGAGGTCGGCATCGCTCCTTTTCTCGATCCAATAGCTGTAAACGCGGACATTTCGAAAGGAGCAGAGCTCAACTACGACGATGTGAAGCTGGTCGTGTTCACCGCAGCCGCCGAATTGCAGCTGCCGACGCTGAAGAAGTGCATGGAGATAATAAAAGCGGCCGCCAACGGCGTCGAGATTATGAAAAAACTCGTCGGCGACCATGACAATACCGGGCTCTCGCTGCTAAAGATCGGCGTCAAGAACAACCAGCTGCCGTTCTGCGCCTTCCTGCTGGACGAAGGAGCCGACGTCAACTACAACCCGGTGTGTAGCAATGAGAGTATCCAAGTGATCTCGTCAAGTAACTGTGCTTGGGAATTTCAGGACAAGCGGTCGTACGCGCTTCAGATAGCAGCGCTGATGGGACTGGAGGACATGACCAAGCTCTTGCTGGACCACGGCGCGAACAGGGAGGCCAAGAACTTGGCACTCGTCGCGGCAGCGCACTTTGGGGACCTCTCAGTTCTGATGGTGCTGCTCGCGAGCGGTGCCGACCTCAACTACGCCAGCAAGAGGGGCACGACACCTCTCATGCGAGCGACGCTGGAAGGTCGAGACGATGTTGTCGAGCATTTGATCAATCAGGGAGTCAACACCTGCGCTGCCAATGTTTGTTTGCTGACTTTTGGTTTTTCACTGCTTTGCCCGACTAGATAGATACTGACCGCTGCTTGTGATCTTGACAAGTAGAACGAAGGGATGACGGCGCTGATGCTGGCCGCCCAGCTCGGATTCGCTCCTATCGTAAAGTTGCTGGCCCAGACGGGCCCAAACCTCAACCAGCAGACTTCCCTGGGAGCCACGGCCCTTCTTCTTGCTGCAAAGCGTGGGCACATGGCCGTCGTGGACATGTTGATGGCGGCTGGTGCCGACATTTCCATCAAGGACGCCCGCAACAACACTGCCGCGCAAGCAGCACTGCACAATGGCTTCGGTGATTTGAGCCGCCTGATCACCGTGCACCACCAGCTTCTCCTCATGGGCGAGCCCCTGCAGTTCCTGTGACTCGCAGAAATCTCGAAGCCAAGGTTCTTGAGCAGGAAAGTCTGAGATCCCGCATCAACTTGGAGACGAGGAGTGGAGATAGTGGAGACAGGGAGATCCGACGACAGATCTCAGCTGAAAAGCGCTTGAAGTGGCGGTCGGCGTGGGAATTCGACGGGAAAAGCTTCAACTTGAGACTTGATGCAGTGAAAGCAATCAAGATGACCCTTTCAAAGATTACCGAGAGCTATACGCATCCAGTTTTTCATGATCTCTCTAGTCGAAGCTTTTTCGTGCCGTGCATGCAGCGTGAATGCGCGCTTTGCGATTGCGCCACTGCGTTCGAACAGAAGCCTTCCCGGTGGCGAAAGTGCTCTTCCTTCACCGACTAACCAACCAACCAACAAACAAACATACGCAAAAAGAACCCAACCACCTACACATGAAGCATCTCCTCTGCATGTCAAATTGCCATGCAGGAGGGAGATGATCCACGACACGATGTCAAGCAGTTCGGCTGAATGCAAAGCCGAGAGGAGATGCATCCAAGGCTTGCAAGCAGCCAAAGCTGCTAAGCCCAAGGCGGTGAAAACCCATGATGCGCACTGCATCACCACAGGCGAAGACCAATCCGCCCGAAGGTTCAACTGCGTGCATAGTAAACTCAAGTCCGAGCACAAATCCGTCTACAACAGTGGGACACACAAAAGAGTTGATCACTGATCACACTGAGATCTCTTCTATCAGTACATTGACGACCCGCCAATCGACAGTCATACTTTAATCAAGAGGAAACTGACTCAGGTTCCCGCCGATCCAACGAACCGGCTCTTTCCTTGTACTGTAACAGGAGCGGTGCCATCACGGAAAAACCCTGTGGGAGGAGCGACGAGGTATGCATCGCGCCGACTCCCCTCACGTCCTACAGTGAAAATCGCATGCAAACCGCCCTCGGACTAAAAACTGCAGCCTCGAAAACCTACGCTTTTCGCTTTTCGCTTGTCACGAAAGCCCTCGCTGCATACCGCTGCATACCGCGGGATGGGCATTTGTTCGCCTGACACGTTAGTGCATAGTAGCTCGGTCTCTACCCTCGCCAAAATTGCACCTTGTTTTGATCTCAAACCCAATGTCTCTCGTAAATCATCTTGATTTTCCTATTCAACCCTTCAAAAAGCCACGGTATTTGTTGCCAAATTCACAAAACACGTCCTGCATCATGTCAATCCAATCCAAATCAAGGTCAATTTCATGTCGATTTGATGAAACAGTACATTATGCTATAACACGAAAGCAGTGCATTAAAAAAATGAGAGTCCATATTGAAATCAAGACGTATACAGACCAACGACTTTGAGTAAATAGTTTAAAATGAGAAATGATAACTTCACCGTTAGCTTTTTCAGTACATGATGGTGTGACTCGCTCGCATAGCCGGGGCTTCCCTCGTCGAGCGGCTCCGATATGATGCGCCGGCGCATAACAAAGCGACGAAAATCAAAAGCGCTCGAGTGGCTCGCAGCGCACGTCTCGATGGAGCTTTTGCTCTTCTCGTTCGTCTCTCGTCCGAGTGCTTTTCCAAGTCCAAATGCAAAGCTCATTACCCGATTTGCCGGCTCGCTCTCAAGGGCGTCCGACTCGTTCGGGGGGGTCAGTGGTGGGTAGCTCGGCTTTTTAGCCTTCTTTCATCGTCTTCGTCCAAGTTTCAAGTCTCAAGTCCAAGTCTGGACCTTGTCATCAAGTTTTTCCCAAGCTTCATGAAGTCTACATTGGCCATTGCGGTCGTTTTGCCGGCTCTGGTGGCCGGCACGGCCTCGCAGCTCGACTACCCGGCGTGCGCCATCAACCACGCGCCCGAGTACTTTTGCTGCGACCTGGGCACGCCGGAAGGCTCGGACGTGCCCAACTACCTGCAGTACGTCAAGTACAACAAGCCGCAGGGCGCGGGCTTTTCGAGCTTCTACGACGAAGGCTGGGAGAAGAGCCGACAGATCTACTGGCAGGCCCAGGGAGACATCTCCATGTACTCGCCGGACGCTCCGAGCTTCGTCTACGGCGAGGCTGGCAACATGTGCAGACTCCACTCGATCGCGGTGGATGGAGCTGTCGTGCAGTCTATGCAGTGCTCGTTCGAGCCCAGCAGCGGAGACGACCGGTTCTCGTTCAACGCCTCGCTGGACGCGGACTCGAAGGACACGGCCGTCTTCTGGACGTCGACGCCCAACCCGAAGAACAACAACGCCTCGCTGCCCATCGGCGCCGTCTGCACGAGCCTCATGCTCGCTGATGGATCCATCAACACGACGGCCCAGGGCTTGTGCGTCTCGGCGTCCTTCGCCTCGGTCTACCGCTTCAGCACCTTCACCGAGGGCCCGCTGGTGGCCTTCTACGCCGTCTACAGCGCCGTGTTCGTGCTCATCGCGCTCTGGGCTCTCCTCCGAGCTGTTGTGGGCGATGGCAAGAGCGCCACGTCGGCCAAAACGGTCGACGTGCTCACGTCCATCAACGACGGCAGCAAGAAGCTGCTGGACAACCGCGGAGGCCCCGAGACGCCCGGCAAGCCGCAGGAGAAGCAGTCGACCACCACGTCGCTGGCCATGCGGACCACCGAGGTGAACCTGCGCAACAGCGTCGAGGACATCACGCAGACGGGCTACACGCCGTCGGTCATTGGCACTTCGGTGCTCGGGTACTTTGTGCTCATGACGGTGCTCATCAACATCCCGCTGATCCTCGTGATCCGCGACAACAACGGCAAGCTCTCCACCGACACGTACGCGGGCTGGTTCAACACGCCCAACGTCATCCGCGTCTTCCTCTCGCTCTGGATCATCGTCTCGGTCTGGCTCGCCACCATCGTCTACTTCCGCGAGAGCATGCTCAACTTCTTCTGCTACCCGACCAGGCTCGACAAGTGCACGCGGGTTCGCATGTTCAAGCCCGAGACGAGCGAGATCCTGCTCGCAGACCGCTCTGGAATCTCGGCTATCGTTGTCAAGGTCGAGAACTGGCTCATGGGACGAACCTCGGCGGCCTCGCAGGGCATTGAGGAGACCGTGCCCGTGCAGGTCGCGAGCAACGGAGACCGCTTCATCGAGTTCCAGCACCTCCGCTACACGTTCGACGAGGTCGAGGGCAAGTTCATCCCTGGATCGGTTGTGCTTCCCGACACGTACGACGTCATTGCTGCCAACGTGAACGACGGGCTCACCACGGAGGAGCACACTCGCCGGCTCGACATCGTCGGCAAGAACGCCATCCAGGTCGAGATGCCGAGCATCTGGCGGTCGATCGTCGACGAGTTCTTCTCGGTCTTCTACATCTACCAGCTCATGTGCTACTACGTCTGGTACTTCACCGACTACGTCTGGGTCTCGGTGCTCAACACGGTCGTCATCGTCTTTGCCGCCTTCATCAACATCATGGCCAAGCGCAGCATGTTCTCGTCCATCGTCAAGATGACACACTACCAGTCCGACGTGACCGTCAAGCGTGACGGGCAGTGGACGACCGTCAAGTCTGCTGACGTCGCTCCTGGAGACCTCGTTCGCGTCACGGAGAACTGGGAACTGCCCTGCGACCTGATCATTGTCAAGGGTGCCACCGTCTGTGACGAGTCGATGCTCACGGGTGAGTCGATGCCCGTGCAGAAGTTCCCGATCCCGGAGGACAGCCACGACCTGTACGTCTCGGACGGCAGCGGCAAGAAGTACACGCTCTTCTCGGGCACCAAGACGCTCGCTTCGGGCCGTGACGAAGAGATTCTGGCCGTCGTGCAGTCCACTGGAGCCCACACCAGCCGCGGCCAGCTCGTGCAGGCCATCTTGTACCCGGCTCCGATCCGATTCAAGTACGACGAGCATCTCAAGGCCGTCTACGCCTTCCTCTTCTGCCTGGGCTTCGTCGCCGCCTATTTCGCCATGAAGTTCCTGATCGACAACGCCGGTCTCAGCAACACGCTCTTCTCGTTCGTCTACGGCATGTTCATGTTCTCGGCCGTGCTCAACCCGCTGCTGCCCGTCGTCATGACCATCGGACAGGTGAACGCCGCCAAGCGCCTGCAGAAGAAAGACATCTTCTGCCTGAACCCCCGCCGCATCACGCTGTGTGGCAAGGTCCGCGTGTTCTGCTTCGACAAGACGGGCACGATCACCAAGGAGGGTCTAGACTACCGAGGATGTGTCCCCGTGGACAGCAGCAGCACGAGCTTCCAGTCCGAGTTCAACGACATGACGGACACCTCGCTCGACTCGACCATGAAGTACGCTCTGGCCTCGTGCCACTCGCTCGGCTCGCTCAACGGCGACCTGGTCGGCAATGAAGTCGAGGTCAAAATGTTCAAGAGCACGCAGTGGAAGCTCATTGAGGAAGAAGGTCGCCTTCCTGTTGTCGAGTCGGCCGACTCGGCCGATGCTCTCGAGTTCGTCAAGCGATTCGAGTTCGACCATCACCGCATGTCGATGAGCGTCGTGATGAAGCACCGAGCCACTGGAAAGCTGATTGTCTTCTGCAAGGGCTCGTACGAGAAGGTCAAGACGTTGTCGCGTTCGTCCTCGCTGCCTGCCAACTACACGGAGACCGCCGAGCAGCTCGCCAAGAACGGCTGCTACGTGCTCGGTATCGCCTACAAGGAACTCCCGGCCTCGTTTGCTGAGGACTCTGCTGCTTTGGCTTCATTCCTTGGTGACCGGGACGCTGTTGAGGAATCCCTCGACCTACTTGGTCTCATCATGTTCCGCAACGAGCTCAAGGAGGACTCGCGTGACGCCATCCTGACGCTCAAGAGCGGAGATGTCCGTCCCGTGATGATCACTGGTGACAACGCCATGACTGGCTGCTACATCGCCCGTGCCAGCGGCATGGTCGAGGAGTCTGCACAGATGATTCTCGGCGACATGGTCGCTACGGAGACCGAAACTTCGCTGGTGTGGAAGGATGTTGACTCGCAGACCAACTACTCGATGGAGGAGATCCGAGCCTTCGCCGAGGGCGAGCAGACGATCGACCTTGCTGTCACTGGCAACGCCTTCGACTACCTCGTCAAGATGGGCGAGATTACCAACCTGCTGCTCTCGATCCGCATTTTCAGCCGCATGACTCCGCAGGGCAAGGTTGACTGTGTTAAGCTCCACATGGCTGCTGGTGCTGTTACCGGCATGTGCGGTGATGGTGGCAACGACTGCGGTGCTCTTCGCATTGCCCACGTCGGCGTGGCTCTCAGTGACGCCGAGGCTTCGGTTGTGTCTCCGTTCACGAGCAAGACCCGCTCGCTCGTCTCGGTTGTCGACCTCGTTCTTGAAGGCCGTGGAGCTCTTGCCACGTCGTTCGCCAACGTCAAGTACCTCATCCTGTACGGCCTCATCGGCATCGGTTGCCGCTTTGTCATGTACTACAACGGCGTCTTCATCTCGCAGTTCGGCTTCATGTACCTCGACGGAGCCATCCTCGTTGGTATCTCGTACGGTCTCACGCGAGCTCGCCCGCTCACCAGCATGGGCAAGCAGCGTCCCACGTCGAGTCTCGTTGGCCCCACCACGCTCGTGTCGCTCGTTGGTGCCTCGGTGCTCAACTGGCTGTTCCTGTACGGCAGCATCAAGTACGTCACAACGCGAGATTGGTACTGCCCGTTCTCGCCGTCGAACGTCAACCTGGTGCAGTGGTGGCAGCTGCAGGACAGCAACCTCGGCTCGAGCCTGTGGTTCATCATCTGCGTCCAGCAAATGTCTACGGGCATCACAATGAACCTCGGCTCGCGGTTCCGCCAGCCTGTGTGGCGAAACCTCTTCCTCGTCTTCTGGTACCTGCTGCTGCTCATCGTGCTCATGATCCTCTTCCTGGGCCCGCCGACGCGATTCTCGGACCAGTTCCGTGTCGCGAGCAGCACCAACGTCGTTGCTCTGCCGGACATTCCGCTGCCGTCGTCGTTCCGCTGGGAATTGTTTGGCTGGGGTGTTGCCAACACTGCTACGGTCGTGATCTTCGAGAAGTTCTTCGTGCTGGGCTTCGTTCGCGACTTCCTGCGCAACAAGTACCACAAGGACTCTCTCCGCATCAAGCTCTAAGCTTTTTTCCGATGTGAACTAGCACACGTGCTGCTCGCGCACGTCATTGCTAGTCGTATGAACTAAATCGTCAACGTAAGAAAAGTCGACTTTGGTCCGTATCAACTCGTTGGGGTTTTCGTTTTTGGTTTCGTGCATGTTCATTATCGTCTACACTGCGCTGATTAGATCACAACGATTGTTGTGCTCCTGTTGGGATCGCTCGAGTCACCACGGTGTCTCGGAACGAAGACGATTTTGTTCGCTCCTCAGACTTTTCGTCCGCGTTAGGCACATTCTTGTAGCTGTCCGACCTCGACTGGGTTCTCGACTGGGTTCTCGACTGGGTTCTTGACTGGGTTCTCGATTCAAAGTCGTCATGCATCATTTCTCCAGCTTGCTCACCGCCGTCGGACGGGCTGATAGACGCGAGCTGGTTAATCGTCTTGCGCTTTTTCTTCTTCTTCTTCTCCGGGTTCGCGGGTGGAGCTCCGCTAGGAACTCGCAATGCTGTGCCACAGTGGCGGCAGAAGTTGGCGTCCTGCTGGTGGAAAGCTCGAAAGCACCGGATGCACTCCGACTGAAGTCGCAGAGCTTCCTCCTCGGTCTGCGTGTTGAGCACCATCGGACACGCGATGACGCCGTAACCGGAGAACATGACGATGGCAGCAATGAGACGACCCGGCACGGTTTGTGGGGCGATGTCTCCGTATCCGACAGTTGTGAGTGTCACGATTGCCCAGTAGAGACTCACGGGGATGTTCGTGAATCCGTTTGTCTCTCCCTCGATCAGGTACATGAGGCAGCCGACGACAACGATGACGGAGAAGACAGAGAACATAAAGACGGCCACGCGCAACTTGTTGGCGCTGATGTTCTCGTTCAGAGCACGAGCCGCATCCACGAAGCGAACCAGTCGCAGCACGCGGAACACTCGGATCACTCGGAAGATGCGGAGCGTTGCCAAGTCTGCCAGAGGACGAGCCGGAGGTAAGAAGAAGGCTACAAGCAAGAAAACCTCCCGTTAGAACAAAGTTTTGGCTCGAAATCATGCAATGCGAGGCAGCTTACTGACGAAAGTCGGCAGGATTGACGAAATGTCCACTAGCCCCATGACGCTGCAGAGGTACTCTCGAGGATGGTGGAGACACAGAGCACGGAGAACGTACTCGATCGAAAACACGACGGTGAAGACCACCTCGAAGCCGTAGATCAGATCTCCATACTCTTCACGGATGGCGTGCACGCTGTCCATGACCGCTGCAATTTCGCATTTCACGATTGTCAATACGAGTCGAGCCATCACAACCCGTTCCAACTGCACGCACCCATAACAACGCTGGTGGTGATCATCAGCAGGAGAACCATGCCTGCGACCTGGCCGTGCGTCGTGTTGCTGCCGTAAAGCACGTCGTGGACCACCTTCCAGAACTGCCCGCTGCGGACATCGCCATATTCGTCTTGCTCGTTGAGCCCATCGGCGATGTCAAGACGGGTCCAAGTCTCTTTGATAGCCGAGTTAGGAAGGCGCAGAAAGCCACGCATGCGCTCCTTGAAACTCGACGGCGACTCCAAGTAGGCGGCGTCGCCCTCCATTTCGAGCGCAGTAGCTTGCGCCGGAGGCAGCCAGAGGTTCGCGCCATCCTTGGTATTTCCAGCCTTGGAATTATGGATGTCGATCTCGACTTCTTCGTCCTCGGCCTCGCTCTTGGCCGGAGGATCGTAGCGCGCGGACGTGGGCTCTGACGTCGTCGCCATCGCGAGTGCACGGGTCGCTCCCACTATTGGAGTGAATAATTCGCGCTAGGCCAGCAATGTGCAGAAGGCACCGGGCCTTGTGAGCACGAGCACTTGCAACCACAAATACCACGGACATCACGAGCATCTCGAGTTTCCACTGTCCCATTCTTGACGGCCACGCCGTTGACGCTCGCGTATAGAACCATCCTCTCTGGTATTTTTGAGACCTTCAGCACTGCAGCAGTTCACAGCTCTCCCCGAGAATAGACACAACGAGCATTTTGTTGGGCATTTCGAACTGCGTCGCAGTCTAAATGTGACGCAGCACGCGATGTGCATCTGCTCGAGCCGCCAGAGATAGCCAACGGTTGCAAATCCTGGCTGTTGTGGCTGAAATAGCTAGCAGCCTGTCATTGGCTTGGAGATGACCATCAGCCTTCTCCATCAACTGAGAGAAGTGCATCGCACAGCATTCCTCACGTTCGTGTTGACAAGCATGGCAGTTGGTCCTCACGCCGCTTCAACATTAATTCAAAGATCCTTGCTACGTGGTCCACCCAAACTAAACAGAAAATCGACTCCCTCGGTTCCCAGGATGAGCCAGCAGGCAACATTGCATTAGTCGACGAGTACAGTCAACGGCTTGTTGGCCACATGAAGATACCGCCGCCACATTGACAATCAAGATACACAGAGGTGTCCACTGCAAATGTTTTCTTGGTTGCACAGCTCAAATTTAACCCCATCGTGTCCATGCTTCGCCGCGGAAACAAGGGCAAGGTGGAGG
This sequence comes from Phytopythium chamaehyphon, assembly GCA_023334415.1. Lineage (NCBI taxonomy): Eukaryota > Oomycota > Peronosporomycetes > Pythiales > Pythiaceae > Phytopythium > Phytopythium chamaehyphon. Next base: position 177 of record JAASGX010001017.1, on the reverse strand, counting down.
TTCGGCACCTCGTGGTGCCAGAGGAGTCGCAGCACCGCCAGGAGAGCGAGGGCAAGAAGGAGCAAAACGAGCTCAAGCGTCTTGTGCTGCAGAACATGGAGCGCGACGATTTCGCATAGCAGGTGACCGCCATCCAAAATGAGCGCAGCATGCCGAGCTGGATATGTGGCAGCCATT
>JAASGX010001016.1:0-10675 GCA_023334415.1 Phytopythium chamaehyphon | reverse complement strand
TCTCTTTGTTGTCTTTGTTGTCTTTGTTGTCTTTGTTGTCTTTGTTCTCGTTGTTCTCGTTGTGACCGCTCTTTTGCTTGCTTTGCTTTCCACTTTGCGGACCTTTCTCTTGCTTTTCGCGTTCTCTCCATGCTCCTCTCATGCGATCCACTGCCTGTTCGATTGCCTGCTCGCTCTCTCCTTCAATTATTGATTTTATTTTTGTTCCAGATACTGACAATACAAATTCCAAGAAAAAAGGCAACTTTATTGTATACAAATATCAAGAGGACGAGAGGGAGTGATGGTAGCGCAGCTGTGATCTGCGCGAGCTTGGGGGCCAGCGGGTTGGTGCGGTCATGGACTCGCAGGCGCTGCACGTGGCACTTGTGATTGACGTCCATGTACGTCCGAGATTGGTTGGTGGCGTGCAAGTCGGCTGCCATGGGCGAGAAGCTCTGTCTGCGCGTCACGTCGAGCACTCCGTGCATCTGCGACTGGCTGGCGGCCGCGTCGCCCTACTTCAGCTGCTAGAGGCGCTAGTCTTTGCTGGCGTTAGGCAACGCGGGAGAAGATGAAGAGCTCAACGAAGACAGCGAAGATGAAGAGAGCGAGGGAGCCCACTTGGTGTCCTACCTCGCTGTCTCCTTCTTGGTCTTATACCGCTGGAGTCCGGGTTGTAGTAGCGCCCATGTGCGCGGAATTGGAGGTGGAAGCGCGCGACTCGAGCTCCCGCTCCAGGTCCACCACGCGGCAGTCGACACCGCTCAGGTTGACGCAAAGGGAAAGCGGCGTGAGCTGCCAGATGAGCACGATCGTGAGCACCACCCACTCGCGCGCTCCGGGAGCAAGAGGATCAAGATGAGAAACCTGCTGGAGCATTTCTTTGAGCTACATCCTCGGGTCCTCGAGCCTCCACTTTCGGCGACAAGAAGCGACCAGCACATCGTCTTACGGGACAGTGCGTGATGGCCGCACATTTTCTCCAGCGCAGCTTCTTCGGCGGACTCCAGGTGCGAAGATCGAGCGTCCGCCAGCTCGCTGATTATCACTCAAGCGCCGGGCTCCAAGCTTTGCAAGCACATCCACACGGGGGCGCCTCGATCACGGTGGGGGCGACAACCATGAGAGCGCAGCAAGAACCGCAACAAGCGATGCGGTGGTACAAGGCACCATGTCGTACGTACCGATGATCGGGAAGAGTGGTTACGGACAGATTGAGGCTGCTCATCAAGAGTTCGAGATGCGGTTGCAGAGTGAAGAGATGGACAACCACGTCCTGGTAGCCGAGAGAGTGCCAAGCACCGACTGGGAGGAGGCCATTTGTCGACGTCCTAGAGGTGCAACTTCGACATCAATTGTTTTGTTGACGATCAATTTGTCGACATTGATCTGGTCGACATCAAAGGCTGCCAACGCGCCGCTGTATGTGGCGAAATCGCTGGATAACTTGGGAAATTTTGCGAGCGACGTGGGAATTGGTACCTAAAGAGCGGACACGGATACTTCAGCTTCACCCGAGCAGATGGAACGAAGGCGACGAGGAGTCCCGACGGAGGTCTTCGCCCAGTCGTCGAGTACGTCCAAGGATTCCCTCATCCCCATCTCATCGTGGAGGTCAAAGTGCATTCCCCGCAATCCATCAATGAAGCTCAGCGATCTTGTTGCGAATATTTTGAAGGCCCTGACGAGATCCGAGCAGTCCTTTTGATCATGTGCCACGAGTATGAGCGCAACGACGGACCAGGAGTTGGGATTGTCGCGGTCTTATATCGCTGTGCAAACAATGGTGTCACCGTCGGCGACGTTGCGAGTTTTGGAAGTGTCAAGCACACGGAGACGGACGTCGACGTCTGCCAGCTCGAAGAGATCGACATCTCTCGCCGTACCGCCAACGAACCCGTTCGCGAGCTGTCTGGCAAAAACAGCAAGACGGTGGCAATTAGTCGCGAGGATATCTTTTACGAAGCTCCTGCTGGCATACCGCGCGGCCACCTCGAGATCGATCTTGTCGAGGTTTTTGACAATTACCTGATCCAGTCGAAACGAACGACAAGTCCGACCAAGGGTGACTCGCAGTAGTTAATGGTGGTGGTTCTCGACTCAAAAGTCAGACGTCGTAATGGCAAACAAACACAACCAGCTCGAGTGTCTGCTACAGTTGACGCAGTAGGCACCTTTGTGCTCTTGGGTATTCGCACGAGTTGGTCGCTTGCTGGCGTCCACTGCTCCGGAGTAGTCTGCTCTGCCTTTACCTGTATAAACCCACTCGTGAATTTCCGAAAAGCTCAACTGGTCCGAGCAACCGGGTTTCCCAGCGAACGTCACGACAACTTTGCTGCAGCATGCTGATGTTCGCACTCGAAGCACCCAACTTGATCATGATCTCTTTTTTGGCGGGAACATTTTGTCGGGGACTGTCTGCATACTAAAATCAACATATCGCCCAATATGGAGGTAAAAGCCGTTTTTTTTTGGCGCCAATTGAAATCGACACCACCGGTCCGCCATGGCGTCGCCCCCGCGCTCCCCCAGCGCCGCCGATGACGCGCCGCCGCCGGCGCCTCGCGCCGTGGAGCTGGACCCCGCGGCGCTCGTCCAGGGCCTGAGCGACTCGGACGACGGCGGCAGTCCGCGGCGCAAGCGGCGGCGGCTGCGGCGCGGCGGCGACGACACAGACGGCGCAAATGGCGCAAATGGCGCAAATGGCGGAGCAAATGGCGGAGCAAATGGAGCGAATGGAGCGAATGACGAGGAAAACGAAGGAGCCAGCGACGGAAATGACGGAAGTGACGGCGGGGACGGGGAGTGGAGCGACGGAGAGGGCGTGCGCGAGGAGGAGGTGGTGGACGAGGCGGACGCGGTGGAGGAGGACGACTTCGGCGAGGAGGCCGAGGAGGTGGACGCGGACGCGGACGAGCTCGACATCGCGCAGCGCGAGCGGCAGTTCTTCTCCGAGGACGAGGAGGAGGACGACGGCGAGGACCTGCTGGGCGACAACATCGCGCAGTGCGTGCGCGCTTGGGCCTGGCCTCCAAACATTCGACGCAGCTGACGGCTGTGGTGATCCGCAGGGACTACCGCCGCATGGAGACGCTGGACCGCTACGACGCGAGCATGCTCGACACGCGCCAGTACGACGACATTGACGCCGACACGCGCCGCATGGTCGAGGAGGAGCTCGACCGCCGAGATGCGCGCGAGGGCCGCGTGGCGCAGGTGTTCCAGGAGGACCAGGAGATGGAGCTGGACGACGCGCATCGACGTCGACTGCGCCGCGCGGGCGAGCGCCGCGACGACGACAGTGATGACGACAACGACGACAGGCTCGGAAACTACGGCACAGACGACCTCAACCTCGAGCACTTTGACGTGCCGCTGCGCGAGTGGATTGCCACGGAGCGTCCGCGCAACGAGATCAAGCGCCGCTTTGTACGTCTAGAGCTGGTGATGGTGATATCAAGGTGCCGACGCTAATCGTGATGATTCTTGCAGAAAAACTTCCTTAACACCTTCACGGACGACAACAACCGGCTCGTGTACCACCAGAAAATCGTCAAGATGGCGCAGCGCAACGAACAGTCCCTCGAGGTCGAGATCGGTGACATTATTCACAGCATGTCGATGATCGCAGCGTGGATCGTCGAGGCACCCAAGGACATGCTTGCAATTCTCGAGGAGGTGGCACGCGAGGTCGTGCTGAAGCTTTTCCCGTACTATGATACCATCCAACAGGAGATCTACGTGCGCATCCTAGACCTACCCGGTACTGAGAAGCTGCGTGACCTGCGTACGGCACACCTCAACTTTCTTATCAAGGTTTCGGGTGTCGTGACGCGCCGCACGTCCGTGTTTCCGCAGCTCAAGCTCGTCAAGGTCAACTGCCCTGCTTGTGGCACGGTTATCGGACCATTCACACAGCAGAACCATCAAGAGATCAAGCTCAACTCGTGCCCAGAGTGCCAGTTCCGTGGACCATTCCCGATCAACAACGAGCAAACAGTGTACCGGAACTACCAGAAGATCACTCTGCAGGAGTCGCCTGGCAGCGTGCCACCAGGTCGTGTTCCGCGCAGTAAGGACGTGATTTTGGTTGGCGACCTCATTGACAAGGCCCGACCAGGCGACGAAGTGGCCGTCACTGGCATTTACACGAACACACCCGATCCGACGCTCAACCTCCGTGACGGATTCCCAGTGTTTCGTACTGTGATCGAGGCCAATCACGTGGAACGGCGAGCAGATGTGCTGGGAAGTAAGATCCTCACGGCTGAAGACAAGAAGGCGATTCTGAAGCTCGCAAAGCACCCGAACATCTCCCAGATTCTTGTCAACTCGATCGCTCCGTCCATCTACGGCCATACACAAGTTAAGACTGGGCTCGCACTTGCACTATTCGGTGGCAAGCCCAAGTTCATCAAAAACTCGCGTGTGCGTGGTGATCTGAATGTTCTAATGGTGGGTGACCCGGGTACTGCCAAGTCGCAGTTCCTGAAATTCTGCAAGAAGACAGCACCCCGCGCGGTTTACTCTACGGGCAAGGGAGCATCAGCGGTCGGTCTGACGGCAGGTGTTTCCCGCGACCCGTTCACCAAGGAGTGGGTTCTTCAAGGTGGTGCACTCGTGCTGGCAGACAAGGGCGTGTGCCTGATCGACGAGTTTGACAAAATGAACGAGCAAGACCGCACGAGTATCCACGAAGCCATGGAGCAGCAAAGTATTTCCGTGTCAAAAGCTGGTATTGTCACTTCGCTTCAGGCGCGCTGCTCTGTGATTGCAGCTGCAAACCCGATTGGTGGTCGCTACAACCCTGCGCGAACATTTGCTGAGAATGTCGAGCTCACGGACCCGATTTTGCAGCGTTTCGACATTCTGTGCGTGCTGCAGGACCGCGTGGACCCAGTGGATGACGAGCGGCTTGCCGATTTTGTCATCTCGAGTCACATGCGCAGCAACTCCGGTCGCAAGAAGGGCGACGACGACCAGGAAGAGAACGGAGATGACGAAAGCGAGACTACACTGAGCGCCATGACTCAAAACATGCAAGTGAGCGATACCCGCGATGGACTCACGATCGACCAAGAGCTGCTGCAAAAGTACATTCTGTACGCGCGCACCTATGTGAATCCAGTCATGACTAGTGATCTCGACACTCGGAAGGTCGAAACCTTCTACGCACAGCTGCGACGGGCATCTCAGCACACAGGCGCCGTGCCGATCGCTGTGCGCCACATCGAGTCTTTGTTCCGCATGGCCGAGGCTCACGCTCGCATGCACCTTCGTGACAACGTGAGCAACGACGACCTGGATTTGGCTATCCGGGTGCTCACGGAGGCGCTGTGCGATGCTCAAAAGTACACGTTTAAACGCCAGTGGACTCGGCTCTTCCGACCGTACCTGACGTACCGACAGGACAACAACGTGCTGCTCTCGCACGTTTTGCACGAGCTTTTCCAGGCTGCACATGCGTACCACCAGCTGCGCGTGCAGACCGAGTCGCAGAATGCGCGTGGTCGGCGTACTGAGACCAAGGATACGACGCTCACGGTGTTGTGCTCGGACCTGCTGTCCAAGGCCAAGGCGGTGGGCATCTACGACCTCAGCGGGTTTTATGAGTCTCCAGCGTTTGCCAAGCATGGGTTCCGTCTAGACGTGCAGTCCGGGGCAATTCTCAAAGACATCTAGGATAAAGAAGTTGGGTATAGCCCATATGAGCATTGCACCGAGTCTTTGGATTTTCTTCCCTCCTTACAGAGCTCTGCCATTGTACACGAGCTGGTCGATCTTCTCAGGCAGCAGCGTCACCATGTCGCGACAGATAGCGAGCTCCGCACCGAAAAGCTCCTCAATCGTTTCCTGTTGTGCTCCAGGCTTCTGCTTCTTTTCGCACTGCTTCGCGATCGCTAGCACTGCTTCGTGCGCTTCTAGGCTGCGCTTCCAGAACGTTGCTGTCTTGGGAATGTCGCGGGAGTACATGATCTTCCCGCAAATATGTGCGAGACCGAAGTACCCACGAAGCAGAGCACGCACCTCTCGTGGCGACATCTCTTGAGGCGGTAAAACTGCACGGGGTCCCGTTTGCACCACGACTTCTTTGCGAGTGGTTGACGATGCATCACCCGATGAGTAGTAGAGCGAGACAAACTGGTGGTACCAGTGCGCAGCCTTGACCGCATAGCCGTTCGTCTTGGCATCCAGCTCGCCCTTGCGACTGCGCTTTAGGTCGAAAATCTCGACGGCTACCTCAGCGCACTCAAAGTAGAGCTCTTGCAGCAGATCACAGTATGCCCGCGGGTTGAGCTGCTCTCCAAGCAAAGGCGATAAAAGTGCAAGACGACGCAGTTGCATCGCGATCTGGCGCTTAGTGTCTGGCTCGAACGCGATGAGTCGCTTGTACAATAACGATTCTTGCTGGAGCACACGCACGTGGCGCGTCACGAATCCGTCGAGAACAAACACTTTCTTGGCTTGCTCGGTGGCAGCCACACCCATCTTGAACACGTCGCGAGCCTGGTCATAGCTGGTCACACTGGACGAGGGAACAAATACCATCTTTGGTCCAGATGCTGCAGTGGCGTCTGGGGAGATCTTCAGGAGCGTCGCCTCCATGGACGGACACGGCAGCTCGCCCCCAGACGCTCGAACTCCAGCGGGATAGCCTTCACGGCGAAGATGCGCGATCTGCAGCGTCGTTTGATGCACCTTTGCCCACGCAGCAAACATGTCGGCACGCTGCTCGTCCTCTTCCACATCGTCGTCTTCTGGCAAGTGGTGGGCCATCATGTACTCGCAGGCAGAGAGACACGTCGCCGCATCCTTGATGTTCTCCGTGTCAATGTAGTAGTCGACCAGCCGCAGCGCGTTCTTGACCCACTCGCGTGCACCTTGAAACTGAGTGTCGCCACCTTCACTCGCGCCGTTGACACACGTCAGCAGTTGCTGCTCCAGCGTCGCGAGACAATACTTGGCCGATTCTTCGGGGAGCCCGAGCGCACCAAACACCTGCGCGAGGTAGAAGTGCGTATGAGTCCGCACGCTTGCGATCGCGGTGTCGCTCTCCGCCAGTGATTTACTGAGGTTGTTGCATGCCAGCAGATAGCATAGCGCGCGCGTGGGCTGCGAGCGATTGGACCAGAGGATGCCGAGTTGGTTGAGCAGCTCTGTCGATGCACAACACCGGAATGCTAGTCAGCCTCCGATCAGCAAGCAGCGACAAGGGCTTGCTGCCGTACCAAGAATGTACACGAAGTACTCTTGGTGCTCCTCGCTCACTTGAACGCTCGGGATCTCTGCGTAATGGAGGAGCTACTGTCAGCAGTGTATCCCGTCGAACACCCAGACCTCAGCTCACGATCTCACTTTGGACCAAGGCATCAACCTCTCCCCTCGTCGCAGGCTCCTCCCGCTCTGGCACGGCAGCCGCAAACTCGGCCAACGCAGGGCAAAAGAACGCCAGTGCGGCGTCCAGATCCTTCTGCGCGTCTGCACAGTGCCAGCAATCTCCAAGTCAAGCCCATGCGCTCAAGCCGAAGCCGAATCCCCAATTGTTCCCTACTGTGGGGCTCCTCCACCGCCAGGAACACTGCGCCTCGCCTCGCCCTGATGACCGCCTCCTCCTGCGCCGCTCCCCTGGTCACTCGCATAGCCCTCCACACCTCCAGCACCTTGAAAAACCCACCGCGGGCGGCGCCTCGACGCTCAGGAGCTTGTGCAGCACCTCCAGCGCGCGGTACTGCGCCTCGTACGGCGCGCTCTCGGGGCTCGGCGCCTGCCGCTCCGCAGCGTTAGCCTGGCCGAGCCATCGACCTACATTCTCAGCGGCCGCGCACGCACCGCCGCAGCCTCGTCCGCGTGCTGGAGCGCCGCGCGCAGGTCCGCGAGCCGCCCTGCCATCATCCGGCGATTGCTTAGTGACGTGCGCGATCCGGAGTCGAATTGGCTCCTGGGTAGTCATACGTTGGAAGGACTCTCGTGACAGAAATTCGGACACAAGTGAAAGCGATGCTAATGGTAAAGTCAAAAGAGGAAGTGAGTGCGTAAATGCAGGATTCCAGTGTCAGTGGGAATCCAGTTTTCCGCCGAAGCAGGTAGCACTGTAGTACTGTCCAAGCTTCACTCTTATTAGTACCAATCCGAGCTCACCACAGCCACCAATTGCTCGAGGATATAGTGTAGAAATCCGTAGCGAAGTAGGCCATTTTGGTTCAGACACCCTAAGGCTCAGCCTTAAAACCCATCGACCAAGCTGCTCTACCATGGCCGTCAAGAAGAGGAGCTATCTGCTGCTGCGGCCAGAGGACACGGCAGATGCGCAGGACGGTGTTCTCTACGCGCAGGTGACCTCGGTAGGCCGTTCCTACGTGGGTGCAAAACCTCTTTCCGGACCACGTGCCACGCCCGTCCGCGTAGCCCGAGCGGTCGCGGAACGGCGGCTTGTTAACGCGGGAGAAGCGACCGACCATCGGACTGGGCTATGGCTGCGCAAGGCGGTCTGCTACACATCTCGGAGGTCCGCTTCATTTGGCCAAGTCATCGGATATGAGAAGGACCAGGTCCTCGTTGCGACCTTCCACGGTGTCCACAGCGTCAAGATCAAGAGCTTAATTGGGGAGGTGTATCCTGTCCTGGCCATGACTCTAGGATTCAAGCGATGGTCCCGTCGTACGTGGCCGGCTCAACGCCTCGAATCGTTACAGGAGCAAGTTTTCGCAGCGGTACTCGCTGGAGACGGCTCCTCTCCCCTGACGGTGGCCGAGCTGCGATCGCGAGTTCGAGGGGTTGAGGGCATCCCCGACCGTCAACTAGAATGGATGGACCCCAACACCGGAGAACGTCGGATCGTCTCGGTAGAATATGTGCTGAAGCACGTATTTTACACGGAGGGGTCAGGCCAAGGTCACACCAGCCTTGACGTAGCACTTGGGCCAACCTTCTGCAACGAACCGGACGCCACTCCGGCATCAGGACAGGCGGCCACGGTGCGCAGCGAAGACGGTAGCCTCTTCGACCCTCTGCCGAACGAAATGGAGGCCAGGACGAGAGCGAGTGCTGCGGCAGGGGCCAGAGCTTTCACGCCAATCCACTCTCAGCACCAATTCCAGGGCGACCGCGGTGACAGCCCCGGTGTCGTTGACGTGCGCCATCATTCGCCGAGGATGCACTCCCCGCCAAAGTCAAGGACGCTCGACGAGATCGAGCTTATTGAGCTAATTCGGTTGCACAAACCCCACCACCTCGGCTTTTACCCGTCTTCAACCAGCGATACTCCGGGAAAACGGGGCAGAGTACAGGATTCACAGACCGTCGATCCAACACCACCAGCCAAGCGGGCCCGGACGGCGTTTAACCCACCAGCCGAGCAGGAAAGAGTCCACCGTGCTATCACTGCGACAGCACATATCGGTAAGTCCGGCGATGCATTTCTCGAATTTTTTCTGTCGCACCCCACAGCGCAGTTTACCTGGCACCCGGGAGTTCTCGCGCGCGTCAACGAACTTCAATTCGGCCGTGGTCTCTCCCTGATGCATTTTGAACGTTTCGGTTTCCTGGACCGGCTGGCCCGCCCAACCGCCTCAGCAAGCCTGGGGTCCGACTTCTCGGTTAATGCCCCGCCAGCGCTGACTCCGGCATCATGGGCTCAGCTGGCATCGGCAGCACACAGTTTTCACGAGTACACGTCGCTGATGTGTGATCCCATAACCATCGGCATGGCAACAGCAATTATTTCGTTTATCGGCGAGCTGGAAGGCTGGCAACAAGTCTCTGACGCCAACCTCCCGTTTCTCGTCCGCTGGCTCGACTCCGTGCTCTAAGCTTACTGCAATGCAGTCGCCCAAGACGTCGGCAATGGCACAGCGACACGCACCGAGCTCGCGAAGCGGCTGTCTATGCAAGACCCCGCGGTCCACAGTCTCATCCTCTCAATTCTCAACAAGCAGATGCAGGTCCCCGCGACGGCCTCAGTTTCGCCTGGCGACACACTGTCGAAACCGAACTTGCACGGTGAACGAAGACTCCCTCGCGACGTGCTTGATAACATTCCAAAACGCGGGCGGGATGAAGTCTGCCTTCATTTTCTCTCGAATCGGGGTTGCAGGCCCCGAGATCCGACCAAATGCACATACAAGTTCCGAGCGCATTACTGACCAAAACACATTCACCCTCGCGTCCGCCAGTAGATCGATACATCGCTCGGCGGTCTGCGACGCCGCGCGAAAGAGGAATGACTGCCAGCAAGTCGTCTCGGGGAGTCCACGCTTGCACGTCCGGCTACATGTTTGCACATGGGGCTCCCTAGACTCGAGCGCCAGCTCGCCAGACACGCACCGACATCCGGCGCTAATCCGTCAGATTCCAGTCCCCCTCCAGTGCGAGTAAAAAATTCCCCTAGGCCCCGGTTCTCCTTGATGCCTGCGCCGTCCATGCGAGCGCCATCACCGGAAACCGCCCGCGTGGCAAGCCGCCACGCAAAACCCGGCCTCGAGAGTCTCACTCATCACGGCCCAGCGCACTCAGCGTATGCCGTAGCGCCGCCGCCATGTCGACTGGCGGCACTCGCTCCTCTGTTGCTTCAATCGTCCGTTAGCTACCCGGACACACACCACCGACGGATGCAGCAATCGGTTGCCAGCGCTGGCGGGCTCAGATATCAACCAGATACGTCGCCGTAAATTGCACCATGTCGCTCAAGCAACCT
>JAASGX010001015.1:0-10693 GCA_023334415.1 Phytopythium chamaehyphon | reverse complement strand
TTGACAGAATCGTCCGGCGGAGGCCTCACCACCAGCAAGTGTTGTATAATATCGCGGACCTCGGCTGCTGATGACTGCTGGAGGTGTCGTAGGGAATACCCGCCTTCGGTGAGCAGAGTCTTGCCGATCAATTGGACCAGTGTGGCGTAACGAGTGCTCTGAGCCATTATGTTCACTTGTAGCAAGCTTGCCTACTGCTTGTGAACCTGCAGGTTTGGGAATGACAGAGCGATATCGAGACTTGCGAGCCTAGGCGTTTAGCCATCGGAGGACGTGCTTCGAGAACGGGTCGTACTCAATATGACATGGGATTCACGTCTCTTGCATACGACAGCAGTTGAGCTAATCACCAGGCCAACGTCATCCCAGTCAAACACATGGCTTTCATGCATTTATCTGCAACGGCGAATGCAGCGATGAGGAACGACCTCAAAATATGTGGGGAGTCTGCCTGGCTTGGCCTTGGTGCTGCGGAAATTGTGGGGGCAATCGACTTTACCCAATGTAACACCCCATAGGGAGGCGCGTGTGTGCCACTACATGCCGATAGTGCTTCATGAGCCACTTGCGCAGCTTGGCGTTATAGAAAAAGAGCGCCGACTTCGCTCCAGCAGGTGTGACCCCGCCAACGTGACGGTAGTGCTGATGCAATAGCTTGAGCAGCTTCAAATCTCCTCGTCGTGCTGCACCGTCAAATGCGTCTGACGAGCAGCCTTCCGTTCTGGTCATGAAGAGATACTTGACAACAGCAATATGTCCATTGATGGCTGCTCCATCCATCGCCTTCACCGAGCAGCCTTCAGAGCGATTTGATTGCAGGAAGTGCACAATATTGAAATGTCCGTTGGTTGCAGCGACATTCATCACACCTCGCGAAACTTTGACATCTCGACCCGTTCGGGTGGGAAAGTACTCATGCAGCCATTGAATGATGTGGAAGAGTCCGCGAGCAGCAGCAGGCTTCATAGCCTTGTCGAGCGCCACCTCGACAGGACAATGAAGAGATAGATTGGAAGTCGTCTTCATACGAAGCCACCGCTCGGGCCCATCTACAAACGCCTCGATTCTTTCCCACGCTTCTTGGTAAACAACTGGGGTTTTGTGGTGGCGTGCAACGACTTGTACACAAGTGAGCAGGAATGCGTGCTGGTCCATGTTAGCGGCAGCTTGGAGAATGCAAACTGGAGCCTCGAGCCGCCTGCATCGAAATCGAAGCAGCGCAATCTTTGATTGTCCCCAGATCCATATCCATGGGTTCCCTGGAATGGAATTTCCATCACAGACCGTGAAAAGTCATTTTCTTCTTCGCTATCGAACCGACGCATCAAATATGTCGCCAGCCACCTGCTTCGACTTCCCGCTCATCAAGGACGAGGTGACTGCGATTCTGCAAGACGCGGTGCTTTCTTCGCTCGAAGGGAACGCCTACGACCATGACAAGGTGTCACAAGTCTCGATATCAAAAGTAATCATGAAGCCATGAAGTGGACTGACTGAATCTGAAGGTTAACGACTGGATCAACACGATGACAGCAGCCTGCGTCAACGATCTCCGGCAGCTGTGTCCAGTACGATTGTTGATCAGATCGTGCTCACATAGTGCCTGGATAACCATTGATGGCGACGTAGAATTTCAAGTACATTGTATCCTGCATCGTCAAGCAGCGCAAGGGAGGCGGTCTTGAGCTCAATGGGTTTGTGGATAATTCTTTGGTAGATCAAGGACGGATCGATGGATGACTTTCTGTTGGTGCAATCGTCTGTACAGATCCGCATTTTGGGATGAGAAAGCGGACGGTGAGTTTCAATGAAAACCTCCAAGTAAATCCGTGAACTTAGTTTTGACTTGCTTGAAGGACTGTGCGCCGTGTCGTGGGAAAACGCAACCATTTCGGTGGTGCTTCAGGTCTACGGTCTAGCGATATAGTCAAGAGCCTAGCAATGATAGCACAATGTATTTGTATTTGCTGTAAATGCACTTCATGACGCAAGTGCTCTGCTACCACCCTGCATGACCAGGCATTCGTGTTGTCTAGTTTTCCTCGTAGCCACTTCTTCCTGTGGAAATTGCCAAGTGTGCGGTCTCTACGCCGGTGCTTTGGACCTTGAACGGCTCGATTCCTGCCAGCCACGCCTGCATCTCAGGTGCGGTTGACGCTTGGAGCGTCCACATAACACATCTTGCCTTATTATTGCCGTCACTCGCCCCTGACATCTTGATAAGTCGGAAAGAGAATGGCATCAAGCCGGGTCCTGTTCCCTCTGGTACCTCTGCCATCACCCACGACCTACCACTACTCATACTTCCGTTGCCGACGCTTGAGCTCAATGAAGAAGGCAAATGCTTTGCAGCAGAGATGGAGGTTTGATGGGACGATGGTGGTGCTACAACTTGGCAGCTTGAAATATCCATCACACCAGTCAGCACCTTCCGCTCGATACTATCATATGCGTACAAGAAAGGTCTCCGGAGCACAAACCACTGGCGCTGCCAGCTCTTCGGTGAGTCTTTCGTGGTATTGAGCATGGTAATGCTGTGGCGCCCGACAGGTTGTTTCTTGGATGGGTATGGTGCAACAAGAGCTGCAGCAGCTTTGTCTGGCGACAGCGAAATTGAGAGCATCAGAAAGCCACTCAACGTTCTGTTGTGTCCTTCGTCACAGGAACTGAAGTCGCATGGCTCTATAGCATAGAATCCAGTGTGGTAAGCCCCCACTGTGGTCACAGCCTCGATCTTAGTCGTGTTTTCTGTACTGGCGGGGGATATATCACAGCTTTCTGCAACTAAACTACCGTCAACCAGGTCAACCATTAAACTGGGTTTACATTTGAATCGCAGGAACAGTAATGTTCTTGCATCGGAACCAGGACACTCAACACACTCGACTTGGCTGGAAAATTTGTTCAGACAATTGAGTTTATGGAGTTGGGTATTAACATGATCCACCATCAGATCCGATCCACCTGACGCACTTTCTTGGTGCTCACCATTTTTAACAGGAGGTGTAACTCCATCTCTAAGCATCATCCAAACCATCTGTCGAACATGCTCGAGCTCCAATCCCAATCCCATTGCTTGCGAGTTTTTGATATGGGCATTGATTTTTGTAGTAAGATCAGTATCGTCTCTTGTGTCATCCGCAAGGAGCTTTGAATCATCCACGAGCTGGTTATCCAGAGCATCTTCTTCAAGAGAATTGGTAATGCCTTCGCCATTACTTAGTTCGACTGGAGTATCAGCAGAGTACCAAGTTCCTGTTCGAAAGTTTCGAGTGAAGCTATCACGCGTCCACCACGCTGTTTTGGAAATGTCCACCTCGCGCTTAAATCGCTTCGCGGCGCTTATTGTTGCTGTACCAAGCTTGACGACTAAACACTTTGATACTATCACTGGAGTATTCGACTCAACGGTTTTCAGTGCGATAACAACATGGTACAACGATCGCTTGCCGTTGGGGTCTGGTTGCTCTTCTTGTTGATCCCATTTCAAAACTGCATTAACTGACCGGCTTGCTGCATCCACAGTGCTATCGGCTCGGAACTGCAGAGTCTGCAATGAGGACAACTGTTCCGTATCTTTTGTGAAGGTATTATCTCCACCACCGGAAGCAGCTTTGCCGACGCCCAGTTTGTGAAGTTCAACATTGTGGTGGCAAATACCATCATAGTGCTGAACCATTTTCGTTACTTTACCGCCAAGTCCGAGGTGTCCATCGTCACAAATGAGTTCTGCTCCGGTTACGTGAATTGGTGACGATATAGCGACACGTTGGATGCTTGATAGCACAAACGTGGAGACGTCTGATTGTGTTACACGAACATTCAGACGGCGAGGATACCCGCAAGTTAATCTCAGCGAACCATCAGGCTTAATTGGAACCGGGCGATACATGCCATCAGATTCTCGTTCAAATACGTCTATTGACAAGTAAAATCCAACCTGAGCAGGTATCATGTCAACTGATTGAGCTGGACGACGAGGCAGAATTGCTTTATTCGGTGATGTAAATCCCCAGACTTCGATCACGATTGAGCTTGGCGATTGCAAATCGATAGTACCGTTTAACTCGTACGAATAAAGCGAATCATCATTGCTCATATTGGGCAAAGCAGAGCTGTGAACCCTGATGTGCTTGGTTTTCAGATTTGCATCAAGGTTGTCAGACAAAATTCGGATTGTTAGCCACGTGCCATGAGTTTTCCCCTCTGATACTTTCAGTCGTAGCGCTTTAATTTTGATCTGAATTGGAGCAGGCTTCGTTAAATGTCCGTCCATCGATGATGATTTTGGTGACCGTACGGATAGGCTCCGACTCATTCGTCGAGCTGCGTGACGTAAAACCTCCACATTCTTATCAATTTTGATCTCTAAGACACCAAGTGTGTTCCCAGAGAAACCATATATCGCCACTGGAAACGGAGTGTCATCGCTGGATTCAAAATTGCGTCCTTGCGAACAAATCGCCGATTGAACAGCATCACTGAAAATGCGACCTAAGCCAAGAAGGCGTAGATAACTACTTTCTTGAGTAGCCTGCATTTTATCGCCAGCGTCATGAGTAGTAACTGACACGGAGGCATCGGGAGTATCGGATTCTAGATTATCAGGCGAGCGTAATTCTGACTCTTTATTTTGTTCTGGGAGGTGTTGACTCTCTTCAATTGTAGCGACGGAATCATGACTTTTATATTCATACTCAGCGTCAGCGGCTACAGCCTCAAATGATTCTGCCACATCCCGAAGGAACTTTAGTTGACGCTCAAACTCTGCCGGGTTCCAGTTGTCGACTGAATAGCGACGATCCCCTAGCTTCTTTTTAATTGCAACAACACTTACACGTTCGCTTGCTTTTGATACGGGTGAATGAGCATCATCGACATTGCAGATCTCAAATTCTGTTGCAAGGCGCAGTTTTTGGCATATTGAGTTGGCTTCTTCAATATACTCTTTCAATGCAGCAGATTCAACTGCTTCCTTGTTTACAGAGTCCGGCGAGTCTAAAATGTCAGCACTGTTGACAATTTCTTCAGTAACACATACCTCTTTTGCTACATCAAGGGACTGAAAATTGAGAGGTGCTGCACCAGGAACTGTTTGAAAATACAGGCATTAGTTAATGTGGTAGCACACACATATAGACGTTTAAGCGCACCATTTAGACGAAGGCGACATGACTTTCCAAGCTCAATTTCGGCGCCATGCTTCACCTTTCTCCGCTCTCCAATTGCCAAGATCGCTCCGTTCACTTTTAGTACTGCGTTTTCATCCAGCGCTTGCACTTCCACATTAAACTGTATGGGATCCTTTGATGCCTCCGAGGCGAGATTTTCCGTAACATCACCAGCTGTTAGATCATCCGGAATGGAATCTTTTGTTGTTGGCTGAGTAGTTATTCGAAAGCATACAAAGCATGCATGCTGAGCCGTAACATCTGAACCATGGGTCTCCACCAGCGTGCACTGCATACTTGGTTCAGCAGAAGTAGGCGCGGAATCTACACCCGTGTCATTCTCAGCTAGATCATTATCGAAATCTGGAGTGTTCCCTCGAGAGAGAAACGAAAGACGCTTTTTGAAACGAGCTGGGGACCAAGACCCGCGGACATCTTGTGACGATTCTTGCGGAGTTGCTGAATCCGAGGCAATCGAAGAAGCCAGTGGAGTTGGCTGCGATCCAAAGACAGTTACACCTTCAATGAGAATATACGCCAGCGCGTCTTCGCGTTGGCTCATCCCAGCATTCAAGTTCAATAGACTGGGAAGCACTCGCGGGAGCCGAACTACACCGTCATTAGCAATAGAAGGCAATACTTCACTGTCACGGAGCTGAAGTTGTTGTTGCTGACTGCGAAAGAATTCTACTTCCTTTTGTAACTGCTGGTAGAATTCCTCTCGTTCAGTTAGACTTGCAGACAAACCTGCACTGCTCGCCTTCCGCTTTGGACTTGTTTTTGCTGTTGCAAGCTGAGCGCGGAGTTCGTCAATCTCTTGACGAAGCTGACGGATAATTCGAGCATTCTTGTCCTCGTTCACAACTGCACGATTGATCACCTTTTTGGCCGACTCAGCGTATCGAAGGGTGCTCACAGTTTCTTCGTAGTTCTGAAAAGCAAAATACATGTGCGTTAGCTAGATGCTCGTACACAGAACAGTTTGATGAGTTTTACCTCAGACGCTGGGCTGATCATGGCAATCATTGTGGTCTACATGTGCAGGAATCGCCAATCAGTATTCTCTCCTACTTGACACAGTAAATAGCATTTTGTACGAGTAGTTTACCTTGGCATTTCCACCCAAGCTCTCCTTCAGCAGCCATGTGAGCGTGCTATCACGGTACGGGATGCGCTCAGAGTTCTGTCTACACGATGAAAGAACACGCGTAAGCTCACTTCGGTCAGGCACTACAGAGAACATTACATACTTGCTCAACGCCGAAATGACCCGGCCGAGTGTTGACAAACTTTTGTTGATCATAGCTCCCTCTTTCAGACGATCTCCGCTGGTGCCGGATACATCCGCACGTTCAGAACCTGCCAAGTCGATCATGCAGATCTTCGAGGTCTGTATCATTTACTCCAAGCTTCGTCAGCAGGTTATCAAAATTATTCATGCAGAGCGGAGTATGACCTTGTCATGAGCACACTGAGTAGCTGGATCAAATGTTGTTTGTGTGAACGTTATAGTGAATACGGCATGAGATCGGGAGGATACTGGATTCATCAGCGTCGCAGCAACCGTGCGCAATTTGTCCCCTGCGAGCATCTCCTCTGCAATCTCCGCATAGGATGTGACCGAGCGAGAGCTCAACCCCTCGACGAAAGGGCCGGTCACTGGATGCTCGCGAACCCGAAGGGCTTTCCTGCTAGTTGGAGACGTCACTGGCGTTGATTCATCGATCGGTGGCCCCATCGTAATCGACTCTCGGGCCTTCGGGGTTGATGGATGCGACGATGCCATATCCAAAAGATCGTTTACCTTCTCCTTGTAAATCTCGCAGTAGCTAATCTGTGAAAAGATTGTGTAAGCGATGGCATGGCCAACATTTTAGTTTTGCACACACTTACGTGAGCACTGTAGATAGTCTTCGGTTTAATCTGCTCGCTTTCGCTTCCCTCAGATCCTCCTTCACTTTGTGAAGCTGTAGCTCCTTCTCCCGCTCGACGGGCATCAATTTCCTGAAAGAGAGCCTCGCAGACCCGAGGGATCAGCCCTTTACCCTGAGCACTCGACTTCTCGCCGACCATTGTGTGCGTCTTGCCACTACCCGTCTGTCCATATGCGAGCACGGTGCAGTTGAAGCCCTGGAAGGCTGATGCGATCATATCTCGACCAACTTCTTCAAACACCAACTCCTGATTAGGGAGCTGCGTGTGAAAGTCGACATCGTACGCGTGCGCAAACGGTTCACTTTCGTTCACTGCAGGGTTGTCTACGCCGAAGCATCGGTCAAAGTTGAATGTTCGGCATTCGCCGATGGATGTGGCCGCTGCGATACCCTGAGCGCTGAGAGCGATCGTTGGCTCGGGAGCGTTGTCGCCTCGATGTGAAGTTGCTTCTTGATATGTCGGGTCAAGAAAAACGATCGGATTCACAACCTGGACACTTGTACGCGTTACGTTGACGATGACCGGCGTCTTAGCCAACAACTCCCGCTCGTTCAAAGGGCGAGCTCGAACAATGACGCGAATTGCACAGTCCTTGCTCTCTTCATCTTGGCCATCGGCGTCCCCTTTATTAACCGAGTTTGAGCGCTCGAGCTTTGGGCTGCTTGAAAAGAGCTTGGACAGTGACGCTCGCCGAGGAGTCTTGGCTCCAAGCATGCTCTCTCTCCACCTTTGCAACGGAGAGAGAGACCACAACTGTCAGTTGTTTGAGATGGAGCCGCTTGAAGAGTCGAGGCTCCCGACTCGGCAACTACTTTAGCATCAGGCGGCTGTTACGCTCACAGATCCTGATCCGAGCCGATTTGAGTTTCGAGAGCAGTCCAATCCACTCCGGCCATCGACCTAGAAGCGGCCACCATTTCGTCTTCACAGAGCTCAGGAAAAGCTTCAAAGAAGCAGACCCGCGGGAGGTTATTGTTGTAAGCCGACATCCAAGCCTTGAGCTCTTCATCGTTTAGGTTTAAGTTCATGGTGTCTTGAATCGTCTCGCTAGCTTGATCCGGGTAGTACTCGTAAAGAAATCTCAGTAGCTTTGGGTCCTCAAGGCACATTGATCCGTGGAACGCAGTTGTCGAGCAACCCTCACTTCGATTCTTGTGCAGCCATCTGCATACATTTAATCTTCCATTCAAAGCCGCGAGATCCATCGCCTCGGTCGAGCAACCCTCGCTTCGGTGCTCATGGAGAAACTCCAAGACTTGAATATGCCCATTTGATGCAGCTTTGTTCATCACAGTGCGGGAAACCACGACTTCACGACCGATGCGAATTGGGAAGTACATGTGAAGCCAGCAGAGAATGTGAAGCAGCCCACGTGAAGCTGCACACTGCATCGCCTTGTCGAGTACTCTGGCTGCTGCACTCGTAGAAATAAAAGATTTGTAGTTGTCCCAGTCTGCCCATCGATCACGGCCATCGACAAATACTTCAATTCGAGTGCATAGGTCTTGGCAAGAGAAAAGTTGGAGATTACATCGAGTTACGACGGAGACGCAGGTCAGCAAAACTTCTTGTTTGATACCATTAGTTCTCTGACGTTTGGTAGGTGATGGAGATAAAGGTACATACTTGTCCATGGCAAATCGATGTCTGAGGTACTCCAACGGTGGCACGCAGTGAGATTGTGGGTACACTTTAGGTGGATGTGAGTATCCAGAGGTGCTTTGACGGCATGCAAATCACGAACGTTCAACCCACGCAAACTACAATTTGCATGTGGAATTATTTGTCGATTCAAACTCTGGCCATTCAAGGTACAGTACCGGTTCCTAGTATTCATACGATGCCCGGTTGTGGAGGAGATCCTCAGAGCTAAAGTACGTGGATTGGCGCTGTGTTTTGCGAACAAGCACAAATGATATCTTTGTACGTGAAAGGAGGAGCAAAGAGGACGCCATCAACTGATGCATACAAATGCCCAATTCTGGTGTCTCGTCCACCACACACCAACAACCAAGATCCCCTCTCGACCGACCAAAGCGCAGCATGCTCAAGAGAAGGAAAATCCTTGTAGTTCCTGCCCGCAAAATCCACTTTGCAAAGCCAGCAGTCAGTAGTGAAGTGGAGAAGCTGCAGCGCTTTGACAGCGATTCCAGTAGCAAATTTTCTCATGTCCAAGCACACAAACCTTTTCACGAGCGTTGGGGTCATCGCACGCCGACACGAGGAGCTAGGCGTTTGCGAGAACGTTTGGGAGCGGATCGAGGCATTTTTGGATGGGCCAAAGCGATGGCAATGCATGCCATTTGGAAGCTCCAGGAGCTCTATGGGGCTAAAAAGCGATCAACTGGACAAAGCGATGCTGACTGCGGCCAAGCGCGGATATCTTCACATCACCAAGTGGTTGCATGAGTACTTCCCAACTCGCACTGGTCGAGATGTCAAAGTTACAACTGATGTGATGGATGCCGCTGCCACCCACGGGCATCTCGATATTGTTCATTTCCTGCACTCTTATCGTACTGATGGGTGTTCGGTCAAAGCTATCAATGGTGCAGCAATTGCAGGGCATGCTGCTGTTGTCAAGTATCTTCGTATCAGGAGGACAGAAGGGTGCTCGTCATACGCGTTCGATGGCGCGATCTATCGAGGCGACTTAAATCTGCTCCAGTTCCTTCATCACCACTACAGTCATGTTGCTGGCATTTCCCTCGATGGAGGATATGCGGCGCTCTCGTACGGGGATGACCCGATGATCAAGTGGTTAGAGAAACACTACAGAAAGGAGATGATGGAGACGAGGTGGTGACGCATGCAACGAAATGCATTGATGATCCGAAGCCGCAGTGGGTTCACGCCATTTCCCTGTGCACGGTTGGTCGTGTTCTTAGCTAGTGAAAGTCCAGGCGTGAAAGTGCATTGTTGCTGGCATGAGAAAAAATCTATCCATAATACTTCAGTAATTGTAATCAGAATCCACTCGAAGATGTAAATGGCAGCATGCCCTTCCAACTTGTCAGTTGTCAATCCACCATTGTTCCTCGTCACTTAAATCGAGATCGACCCCGCCGTCACGAAGAACAGCTTGCACGTCAAGACATGTGTTCATGCTTTCCAACTCGCAAAAATCATCAGGTCAAGATTCGTGTGGCGTGACGGATGCGGCGGCTACCAACGGCCACATCGGCATTGTTCACCTCTAGCACACGTTTCATCATGACAGGGGCTCAACGGAAAGTCAAATGATGGCGCTGCAAATAAAGGACACTTCCTCGTCCTCAAATGTCATCACTCCACAAGAATGGGAGGCTACCTTTCAGATGAATTCGAATTTGCGGCGACTTAGTGATGATCAACGTTCTTGCTACGAGGCAGTGGTGGCGAGGAATCGAATTACTCTATCCAGAATACAGTATTATCTTTATACATTCAGGAAGGCCGACCAGGATCGCGAGCAACGCGTAGGAAGATTATGACAATACAACCGTCTTGAACAAACTTCAATTTCAACTCAGGAAACTCTACGCTTCAGAGTTTAACTAAGGCCAGCAAGCCGCCCCCCCCCCCCCCCCCCCCCCCCCCCCCCCCCC
>JAASGX010001014.1:0-10702 GCA_023334415.1 Phytopythium chamaehyphon | reverse complement strand
GCGCCGAGCACGCGGCCGCCGGCGGCCACCGCAGCCCACGACAGCCGCAGCGCGTCGCGGGCGGCGCGCCGGTAGACGAACTCGGGCGGCTGCGCGGGCAGCGCGCCCAGGTTGAGCGTCCGCGCGGCGCGCGCGAGCTCCGGCCGGTCGGCGAGGCTCAGCAGCTCCATCTGTCCGAAATGCGGCGGCCCGGAATGACTGGTTCGCTTCGCTCTCGGGCGGAGGCCGCGTCCCGCATTATTTGGTGCCGCTGCGGAGAGGAAAGCAGTTGTCATGGAGCGCAGCGGGCGAGCAGCGCTGTGCGTCCCGCACGCCGCGTGGTTCCAGGGCTACTTCGTGTGCGCGCGGACGCGCAGGCAGCTGGGGCTGCTGGGCGAGCAGCTGCCGGTGGACGACTGGTGCGTGGCGGCCGCGGCCTGAGCGAGCCTGGGAGCCCGAGAGCCCGAGAGCCCTAGAGCCTGACGCTTGGTCCCCAGCGTGCGCTGCTCCCACGGCGGATACGCCGAGTACAGGCTCACGGTGCTCGACTACGAGGTGCGGCGGCTCTGCGGGATGGGCCTCGCGGCTGGGCTAACGAGAGGCCAAGAGCGGCAAGGAGGCGAGCGTGCACGTGCGCAAGACCGGCGGAGACCTGTGCCAGCTCGACAGCGACGAGCTAAGCTTCACCCCCGAGGTACTGCTGGTGCGTGCAATGCACTCAGCTAGCTGCGTAGGGCGCGAGCGCTTACGGTGGCGCTGCAGACGGACGACAAGGCGCGCGAGGCGGTGGCGAGCTACTTCCCGTCGATCGCCGAGCGCACAGCCGACGACCCTGTGAGTGGCTGGTGTGTCCGGTTGCCTCGTAATTAACGAGCTGACAGCTTGCTGCATGGTAAGGACGCGTTGGAGGACTGTGTTGTGGCGTTTGGCGCCATGAAGATCGCACGCCTCGAGTTCGTCTAGTACCAGTCAAAATCGTTTTATTCCCTATAACCTGGCTCCCCTCCTCTTCGTTGTCAATCAACGCAGAGCCTCGAGCTCCGTGGCCCCCGCTACAGAAGAGCACATCAGCTGGAACGATAGCGACGCGCGAACATGCAGCGAACCGCTCTTTCCGCCGTCCAAGGGCACCCAACGGTCGACAGGCGTCCCGGACGTGAGGGCGCCAAGATCCAGCTCGGCGCGGCCCAACAATTGGTGCGCGAGTACCTTGTTCTTGTGAAACACTGCGCAATGAAGGACTACAGGTGGTCCCTGGAACAGCGGCGGCAGGAGCGATTCCAGTGCGTCTACTGCTTCGTCTTCTGGGTCGGCTGTGTGTGCAGCCCAGAGATCAGCCGCGATGGCTGCACTCTTCGAGTCTTCCCGCCGAGCTGGTTTCATGTGACTCTCATGCGTTGGGACGGCGAACCGGAAAACAAACTCATCGCCCCACACGGGGTTCTTTCCTAGAGATACACGCGAGCGGTAAGTATTGACACACCACCCGTCGGGCTCGGCGCGCGGCGTCTCATGAGCATGAAGCAGCTCCAAAAACACGTAAGGGTCGCTCTGTCGGGAGCATTGCACCGGGTTAATCTGAGCTCACACTTACCGCGCCTCCACAGTCAAGAAAGGCGACACTTACCCCATCAGATATCCAGTTGCAGGATGGGAGCTCCCGTGCTTCCACCAGATTGACCTACACACACGGGACCAGTCAGCGGTTTGCTGCCTCAAAACTGGGAACCCTCCATCTCTTACCAAGATAATGCCAACAAAGCGATGCGGTAGACCTGTTTCTTGGAACATAGCGTTTCGCTGCGCGCGCGAGTGGATCTCAACCAGGAACGGAACGCGAGGCTCCTCCGCGATCTGGTCATCCTCTTCGTCACCATCTAGTGCGTTGTCTCTTCGCCGCACGGATCGCACACCGTCGAGCTGGTATTGAGTGATGGCTGTCACGAGCCAGCCCTCACCGTGAGTTTCTTTCCACATGCCAACAAGGTCCCCATCTCGAGCAAACACTGACGTGAGGATTTCATCGCATGTCTCGTCACACAAAGCACTCAATCGGTCACGCCCAAGCTCCACGTGACGTGGGGCTGCCATGCCATGAATGTACCTTCGAGCACTCTCAACAGCCTCAACCTCCCATGGATCGACAAACATCATAGCTTGATGGAAAAAGGCCGCGGTCAGTGGACCTTCGTGCTCAGAAGTCTGGCTCGAGGCATCATCTGACACACTGACACTTAAATTTCCGTTCGTTGCAGGTGAATGTGATGTCGGGCGCTGTGTTGAATGCGGGAACAAGTGCGAATCCTGCCCACGATGAGCAACTAATAGACGCAATTTGCGCTGTTTGCAGCAACGTGCAAGAACAGCATGGCCGTCTGCGATCGGGTCATTGAATATGCCACTTGCTGTAAACCACCGAAAAGCATCGCGTAACAGGAAGCAATCGACGTAAATTCGTGGATCAGCTCGAAACCTTCGTACAGATTGCGCCACATTCATCTTGAGTAGCAAGAGAATGTAGTCATCACTCGTTTGAGCCAACGACCAGTGTAGCTCGCGCGATAGTCCACGAGCCTCTAGCTTCTGGAGGAGCTCTTCTTCGCCTTTTGAAGCGTCATCTCCGCTCTCAACCTCTTCTTCCTCTGTGTGCAATGCCACACCGTCGTCATTGTTGATAGCACGCCTGGATCGTGAGAAGAGATCAAAGGCTGCGCGATCGAGGCCATAAAGACCGCAAACGCACTGCAGCTCTTGCACGGAATAGTCAAACTCAAATCTCAAATGTGATTCCGTGAGTGCAAACCAGCGCTTGACACCTTCTAGCGGTCCTTCGCCAAGATCCTTCCACAGCTTGCGAGGAGTGAACAGGGAGCTGGCAATATCAAGCTCTTTCTTAGCGTCCAGGTTTCCATTTTCATTGTGAGTGCGCCCATTGCTGCTCGAAGTTGCGGCCACTACAGCATCTAGGAACGACGTTGCACGGGCGTAAAGTGTCCTCAAGATGGACACAAGCAGTACGAGAGAGTACATTTTGCGCACCTTCGACTGGTGACGGCTGGCTCCGTTGTGCAATCCCTTCCAGTTTAGGACTCCCGCTGGATCATCAACGTCTTTGTCTGCTAGATATGCTGCGACCGACCCTAAGAAGGTGAAGCCAACTTTCGTATCGAATGCTGGGGCTCGGCTCGAGCGTGACGAATGAATTGGCTCATCGGAATCCGATGTAGTGTCGTCAACCGGTTGCTCGAGATTCCGGAGAAGTGTAAGATGACTTGAGAATGCAAAATAGCTAAGCTTTGAAAGACCTTCTAGAGGCACAACTACATATACACCGGGTAAGTGTTACTAACCAGCTAGACATGATCCAAGACAACTATTAACCGCGCACCGAATGTGTGAGAAATCGCTTCACGAACGATGTCGGCGCGATGACGGATCCACCCAAGGAAAAGAATTCCAGTGCGAACTGCGACAGTCACCTGTGCGACGACTTCTGGTGGCAGCGCAAGCTCTTCGGAGGCATCCAGATGCACAAGGTAGCATAATTGGACTGTTAGTCCTTCCCAATCACGGTACACATGATCGGTGACACGGCAGGACGCAAAGGTCGCGCACGAGCGCAGAACACACAGCGCCACATATTGGATCCACTTTTGCAGCGCAGCATGCCGATGTAACTGGGCGAGGAGAAAGCATACTTCGGCTAGGTGAAGATGCGCATGCGGCTGAAGCACAGCTAAAGCGGCTTCAAGTACGTACGCTCTGTCAACTTGAAATTGTGAACATAACGGAGCGCATAGCTCTTCCAGGTACTTCTTATGCCCAGAAGAGCAGGTACTAGAGTTTTTGCTCAGAGCATGAGGACTATCAATTTCACTTTCGTCATTGAAGTGCAAGAAAAGCGCATCCAAATCAGCACGGAAGTGAGCGATCATCTCACGTGCAACACGAAGACCGATCATCTTGCCAACAAACGCAGATGACGACCAGCGACGACACTCGAGGTCGGCCAATTGAGCCTTCAGCCATGGGGCACTCTCCGTATTGACCGTTGAGTCCGAGTTTGGTACAAGCTCTGACCAATCGCTCGTTGTTCTTGATCGATGAAGCGCTCGTCGACCGCGTGGACTCCCAGTCGGACTACGCCATGTCGGGGAAAAGGCTTGATGTATATCACTCATGCGGCGCGGACTTGCACCCCATCCACCACTTGCACCTCCACCAGATGTTACCCAGTCGTCACTTGGTGTGCTTGAAAGACGATCGACCAGCATGTTGCGCATTGATACGCCCATTCGTGGGGATAGCAACGCAGATTTGTCAACCTGGAGATCCCCATTTGTGGTTACCATCAGTTTGCGGCGAGGAGAAGATTTGAGCCGTGGTGACGCGGGGACTTTGTCGTTGGCCACATCGCTAGATATACTGTCTGCAGCAGCCTGATCAAGGCGTGCGTGAGTGTTGATCAAATGACGCGCCTGTAGCATCTCGACCAAAGCTGTATCACCGAGCCCATTTCGTTTGCAAACATAGGCTGCAAACGAGAAGGCATGCTCGATGTCTGTGACTGAGGCCAGGCGAAACCGACGACTACTTGATCGCGTCTTAGCCCACTGAAGCGTGGATGAGTTCTCGCACGAATGAAGATGCTGAAAAAAGAGCGGGATGGACGTCAAATTGATGTAAAATCGCACTGCCGCTTGTGTCTTCTTTGTCAGGAATGCGTCTGGGTGAGCTGGATTAATATTTGCTCCTCTCTCGTCATTCATTGATACATCGACTTCTTGCGACGTAGGTGAAACATTTGCACAAGCGTGCTCAAACTCTTCGAGCCACCAAAGCGCACAACTCTCAAGCCATTGATCGTGTCGTCGACGAAAGAGTGGAATCAAATCTTCACGGAGCAAACGCTTAGCGACGTCTCCAGCTGGTGTCACTCCACGCTGAGTCGATTCTGCCATAAAGTCGTGTTGGAAATCTACGCTCATGCGATACTCAACAAGGCGAGCGATAATTAATGCTAGACTCGGATCACCCAGACGGATTGCAAGGACACGAACAGCTTCCTGGATTCGCGGTGGATTGCACAACAAGAAAAATGCTGCACTTGCTTCAAAACGCTTCTTGCTAAGTAGGGAGTACGCGTTCTTGACTGCCGCAGTGCTCCAGCGATCTTGCGTAAAATCATTCTCCAGGAACATCGCCAGTTTCTAAATCATCGATCGAGTCAAATGTCCACCCCCAACAAGACAGTAGCATATTCCCGCCACGCACCTTGTTCTGTTCGTCACGAGCCATTTTGGCCAATGCGCCGAGGATGTTACTCTTCCCGAGCGCCACATAGTACAAGCACACTTGCATTGCATCTCGCGACCGCGCATAAGCCTGTTTCGCAAATCTGTTGCCAACCACGACAAACCGGGTCAACAAATAGCTATTTGATACCTTCATGTACTGCATTCACATCACTCCACCTTTCTACGACGTCACGCAAATCTTTGACATCCTTAATCCAAAGACCAAGCCACATCGGTCGAAGGTGCTCCTCCCATGTTAGCTGAGAGTCTAAACAGCAACGATCCACAATGAATCGCTGGGCATCCGAATGCAGTGCCCAAAGTATGGCAGACGCTGGTGCTTCCTTTACTCGCTCGTCTACTGCAATTGTGCTCCCATCTTCAGTTGGATCATCTGTAGCGATTGATTGCTGCACACCGTACGCTTCCAAAGCTGACTTCAAAGATTTAGAAAACAGGTGCATAGCAAAGAATCGCTTGGCACCTAGATCAGCACCTGATGCATCTAAGTCGAACCCGAGGGACTGAATTGAGTCCACAAAGCTCAATATTGCCTTCATTAGCACCAAGTGTTGGGTCTCGAAAGTACCAAACAGTAGCAGTGCATTTGGTCTGAGAGCGTTACTAGTTCCCAGTAGCATAACGTCTAGCGTAGCCTGAAGAGTTTGTGATTCTTGCCTAGAAAGAGTCGTCAAATCTTCTACTGGATCGTCGATTAGGATTGGATCTGGTCGTCGAGCGGCCGAAGGAGCAAACAACAGCTCTGCTTTGTTGATATCCGTGCGTTTGTGAATAGCAGTGGAATAACGCCCAACAACAACTGCATTTGCCCGTTTCTTTGCAGATAGAACTCCTGTTCGTGCACTTCGTCGAGTCGACGCTGCATCCAAGACAACATCTGCAAGTAGCTTAAGCATTTGTACTGCATCCTTAAATGCGCGAGAAAAAGAGTACGTAACGCGGTCTGCAGCTAGAGCTGTATCCTTCTCACCCACGCGTGCGTGCATTCCGAACAACGTGGTCAGGACAACAAATGGGTGCCACACCGGAAGTTGTTGTGGGGCTATTGGTGCTTTCCAGTCCATGGCATCCTGGAGCAACCGTCCCGGTTCATCCCACTTTCCCACAACTAATGGCATCTCGTTGGACACGGAAATTTCGTCTTCCTCAACCGTAAGCCCGTTTGTAAAGCTTCCACCCCCAATCAAAAGCGCAGATGCATCTCGAGTACAGTCGAACAGAGCTAGTTGACCACCTATGCTGTCTCCCATAGCTGTCCACCGCCGACTCAACGTGTCGAAATGGTACACCACAAGGCCCGATGTGTAGTTGACGACTAGCGCATCCACATTGAATTCGACGTGACCCGCACACCAACAAAACCCCAAGATTCGTCCACGCATCGTACCTTCAGCGATACACTCGTCCAATCGAAGAATCCCAAGCCCTGATTCTGCTTCGAGGATTGACAGCTCGTGTGGGCGATCCGCGCGAACCACAGCAATACGGTTGGGATCATCAACCTCAATTTGGAGAATGGACGGCCCGTCTACCATATTGGCTGCGCTCGAAACGTACCCACGACGGTTAAACACTCCTGGTTGATCTCCTAGCGGTCCCTTTCGATCCACCGAGTCTTCTGCGCTTTGAAATGCGCTCATTAGAGTAAAGTGAATTTCATCTTCAGTCACACGGCAACGCCAGTGCTCAATGGAGCCATCTTCGTCGCCCACAAATAAAAGCGAATTGAATGCGTTTGCATCCACACGGCCGGGCAGGTTTTGAGCATTTGCCATGCTGAAAGCCCTTTGACGATAGTCGCGCTCACCGCTGATAGCTGTGATATTGCGCTTGGCGTCTACGAAGCCGCGGGCTACCGTCAGCGGAAGCAGCTCAAACGAGTTGCCATCGCGAGAGCGCAAGCCTTTCCACGCCAGCAAAGAACCAGGAAGGCTTGGCAAACCAAACAAAATTATGGAATCAGGAATATAGTCGCCGTCGTCCGCATACGCCGGGCAGACACACACAAGCGCAAGTTGATCCGCGACAATCGTTGAGAGAAGCGAAGTCCACCCGCCGTATGTAGATATAGAGCCTGCATGAACGATAGACGCGGACCGATCTGGGCGTGGTGACGGAGGATTTAATGTCGATGCCGACGGAGAATGTTGATCTGCTGTTGATGGTGTCGAAGGAAGTGACGCTTGCAAGCTTGACAAGAAATCGCGTTGCAGCTCTCGCACATGCTCATCGACACTGTGATCCGGTTCTTCGTCGCCGGATCTGCTGCTATACCTTCTCATAAATGGCACAGATGTGAGCCAGTTTTTGCCTGGAGTTGAGGGATCCCGCTCGACTGACGAATCGCCCTCATTTGCCAGCGTTAGCTCTGGCATTGGTGGCAATCCACGTGAGTGCGCTCGCAGACGCATGCTCACGACGCTCCCGACAGACAATCTTCGCAGCATTCTCTGCACATCATCCGGGCTGTACCCCATAACGCTGTGGCCGTCCACAGCGACGAGCTCGTCACCTACTGAGGGGCTTGTAATTGTTTCTTCTTCATGATCCCGTAAATCTGCTATCAACAATTTGAGCCCATCTACCGACTCTTCGACGCACACTACCGAGTCATTGTCGTCGCGTTTGACGACTTCAACTTCATACTCTGCGCCGGACTCGCCAGTCGCGTAGTCAAAGTATGTCCACGGTGCCGTACTAGGGGATTTTGTGAGAGAAGGTCGGCGCTCGCGACTTCCTGTCCCTGTAGTGGGTGAAGTCTCTGAATTAGGCGATGTTACGACACCAGCCGCTGTTGCTGATCGACCGTAAACCTCAATACGCCCAGACGCATACGCCACAAGTAACATGGGTGTTGCGTCAAAGTGTAGTGTCGGGATCCATTGAACGCACAGCACCCCGCCGCCCTCGTCGTCTACGCACGGGAGAACGCCAGACGGGATGAGCCGGGTTTCAGCGGAGAACGCCGAGAATGACAACCAGTAAATGAGAACCTCGGTACGGCCACCGCTTCTGGGTGTGTCCACGCTAGCTACGAGCGGGAGTGACGGGTGCGCCGCCAGCGCTGCGATTGAGCCCACGTGTGTGCGAAACCAGCTCTTCTTTCGGATTCTTGCACTTGGCTGAGCACCGAGCGAACGCCGCAGCGACGGAAGTGCGGACGCGCCATTCGCATCCTGGACGTGCACACGCTCACGCAAAACGTCCACGGTAACGTCCACCAGCACGTCGAACGACAGCAGAATGCGGTCGGCGCGCTCCATGACAATGTTGAACTTGGACGGCATCCCGAGGTGGTTCGGGGAAAAGTAGGCCATGACGCAGGCTTCGCCGTACCGGAGATTAGTCGCTGCGTCTTCATCGACTTGTAGCTGGAACGGTGTCTCCTCCACACTCGGAGACGCAGCGGTGTTGTTGTGGTAGACCTGCAGCCCTCGAACGCGCCAAAGGCGAAGCACGCCTCCGCGGTCGACACCCGAGATCCAGTCGCCTATGCCGTCTTCCGCCGCGCGGAAGCGCTCGTCGCTCGGGCTTCGGCTCTTTGACATGACCCACCGGAAGTTGTCGATCGGGTGCGGCGGGGAGAAGGCCACGATGGGGACAAGCTCCGGGAGTCGCCCGGGCGCGGGCTGCTGCTCCGCCCAGATGCAAATTGATCGCGCGGCCGCCGAGCAGGTGAGCAGCACGCGCGCGGGCTCGAACCACTGCGGGCGCCTGCAGCCGTCCGTCTCGACCTCGGCTCTGCGCGGCGTCTGCGCGGGCTTCCAGGAGAAGTAGACGATCGGGTCTCCGCCCGCGTGGCGCAGCTCCTGGACGCCGGCGACGACGAGCGAGGACGAGTGCGCGTGCGCGTGTGTGGCCGTGGGCAGGCGCGCGGCCGCGCGCTTCATGCGCCAGACCTTGACGGCGGGCGCGTCGGCCGAGAGCGCCGCGAACACGGCGGCGCTGGGCGAGAACTTGGCCACGTCTGCAGGCTCCCGCGCGCGCTCCCACAGCCGCGGGCCGCCGTCTCGTGCGCTTGAGCCTGCGCCTCCGCCAGTGGGGCCGTCCGCCCAGAGCCGCAGACTCGCGTGGGCGGGCGCGCGCACGTCGAGCACGGCGAGGCCCGCGCCGCAGACGAGCAGCTGGTCGGCGCAGCGCGAGAACGAGAGCCCGCGCACGGCGGCGGCGCCCGCGGGCAGCGAGAGCGAGAGCGCGCAGAGCGGCGCGTAGGCCACGGCGCGGTCGGCGCGGCGCTGCGGTGCATGCACGACGACGCGCGCGGCTGAGAGCGCCGCGAGCTTGCCGTGGAAGGCGCTGAAGCGCACGAGGCGCACGGGCGAGCCGTCGGCGGCGGCGTCGGCGGCGATGGCGTGCAGCAGGATGAAGTCGTCGCTGTCGTAGAGGTGCACGGCCGCGCGCACGGGGACGGCGAGCACGTTGCGCCCGTCGATGCGCGTCCAGCTCCACGGCCGCTGCGCCATGCTGGCCTCGAGCAGCTTCGGATATCGGCGACCTTGGGCGACTTGAAGCGAAGGAAGGGGGCGGCCGGCCCTTACTCAGCCCAAGACAGTCGGCTTTTGTAAATAGCAGCGGCGCAGCCAAACGCGCCGAGCAGCAAAACGGCAACCCGACATTGGAGATCCTAGATACCAGACGAAGCCAAGAATCACGCTCTCGCTGGAAGGAGCAGGAAGGAGCAGGAAGGAGCACGGCCTACTCGGCTGCTGTGATGCTAGCGAGAGGTGGCGGGCACACAATGGCTCTACTGGGATTTTGAGCAAGGCGTCCCGGGCAAACTCTCGAAGTTCTTGAACCGATTCTAGTCGAGACAGTCATGAGCTGCTCATCTTTCGTCCACCCACGAACGTTCGAGGGAGCACTGCAGCAACTGCACGCTTGCGGTACGCCCGCAACAAGTCGACGGCTAAAAGTCCTGCATGGGATTCTTGGCTGCGCCGACACGAGCCACCACATCGGCGTGGGCTGGGAGGGGAATGGTCTGGGGCCCTGAGTCAGGCACGGCCAGTTGATGCGAGCGCGGCGCTATCTCTCTCTATCATAAGTTCAAGACGAGAGGCCTCCAACGCGAAATCCTGCACCGCCAAGCCCATGTTGGCTGACCCCGCGCCTCCTGGCGTCTATACCGAAAACCCGGTCAAACTTTTTTCGTTTCTTTTTTTCGTCGAACCCGCTCTCTCACTCACAGGCGCCGCCTGCACTTTCTAGTCCAGTATTCGAGTCTAGTAGTCTACGGGCACTCGAGCACCGGCGCCATGGGCAACTGCTGCTCGACGGACGCCACCGCGACCGTCCAGCGCGGCGGCGCCAAGCCCCTGGAGCCCGTGGCGGCGCCGCCCGCGCCCGTCGAGGCCGCGGCCAGTCCCGTGGCGGCCCCGCAGCCCCCGAGCGCTGGCGCTGACGGC
>JAASGX010001013.1:0-10711 GCA_023334415.1 Phytopythium chamaehyphon | reverse complement strand
CTTGGTTGAAGAAAATTCCAAGGTGGGTATTGATTGCAGGAAAGCAGCACGCGCGAAGGTCCACCAACACTTTCACGATTGACGCATGAGTTATCAACCTTCCAATCACCACCGTAAACGTTCTTACCGACGAGAACAGCAGCATGAAGAAGAGAACAGTGAACATTCCCAAGTATGACGATCAAGTGACTCGAGGGAGCGATAGCGAAATGTGTGGCGGTTGCAATGAGCTAAATGGAAACGAGCCGTTCGTGTTTATCCTAAATATTCATAATCTGCTATCATCCCGAAATGGCCACGCACGAACGTTACGATAGAGAGCTTCATCGCCGCTTGGTTAGTTTGCTGACCACTTGGCGCGCTCCTTTTCGAACCGGTGGCGCTCCATCGCTCGGTCTCGGATAATCATGGCGACTAGCGCTACTCCAATTACAGCTAGTTGACCAAACGCGCGCCCCCGACCAACGCGCTCAGCGAGTGGGAGAGTAGTTCTTGACAATTGGAACGCGGCGACGGCTGAGCCAACGGGGAGACCAACGGCGCCGGTCATCTGATACGGATGCTCTTCGACAGCTCGTATGAGGTCGTTGGTCGCTACGACCCCAACACTTGGGACCCTCAGCTCAACGTATGATGGGTTCACAAACCGAGCAACGGGCTGGCCCTTCGTCTCTAGCGCGATAGCGTGCACTACGCCAAGCGATATGCCACAAACGGCCGTGGCAGTTGCCAGCGCTTTCATCCGCGGGCCAAACAGCCTCGCACCCTTGCGTGTCGCTATCAATGCCGTTGCTGCCATGGCGGCGGTGGAGAATCTAGAGCCAGATTTGCTGTCGCTGGGCGCTGGAGTCTTGATGCTTGGATTGGTCATGATACCTTCGGTTGCTGGTCTGACTGCTTGGTGGCGAGTTCACGAATGAGCATGAGTAGGATTGTTAAAGCGCCAGTGGACGAGGGTGATGGATAAACAGAGGGCTGTGCGACGCGGCAGGGACAGCTTCGCAGGTATCAAGGGCTGCGGTATACGATCACAGTACATTGTGTGCTGCTTGGTGCCGGGTATTGCGCATCAACCGCAGCGGTTCATGAGACCGTCTGAGGTGATGGGTGAAGGGCTGACTTGATTTTGACAGTCGGATCTGACGTGATAAGTTGCTAAATGAGGGTCATCAGCTTTTATTATAGACTGTAGTTGATGTGGTGGACACAAACTGAAGACCCTAAGCTGCAACCGCATTAATGGAGAACCTTACTGCTCGAGAGCTAGTGATGGGATTCTTTTCGACGAGGCTGAAGCGTGCGAGTTGGCAGACCTGTGCTTGAGCGTCTTGTTAGACGCGGATCGGACGGATCGACCGGAATAGTTGGTCACGGGCGTGACCTGCACCTTCATGGGCACCACGTTATTGTTGCTCTTTCCCGAGAGGAAACTAAATCGCTTGCTCTTAACGCTGAGAAGCGACGCCCCTGGAGGTCTTCTTGGCGTCGGCCCGGTGGAGCCGGGCACCACACCCTTCATTTCGGAACTGCTGTTGCCACTCGAGGTCGTTTCACCCGTCGCAGTGTTCTGAGCGACGTTTTCTCGGTGACGAAGTAGTTTTGGTAGCAACATGAGTGTCACTACAATAGAAGTCGACGTTTGCAGCAGAAAAGCAAATAAAAGATAGAACGAGGTTGGCGTCAACTCGACCATGTACGCGAGGCCGAGCATAAGGAGGCTGCTGAAGAGCACCACGAGAGACGACGAGAAGATCCAGGTCGACTCTTGGAAATCCGCTGACACCTTGCGGATTAGAAAAGACAAGTACAAACCTCCGAATAGCATGATCGCCTTCCAAAAAATGAGAAGTGCATTGAAGAGGAAGCTTGTTGACTTGCACATTTGCGTTGGAACAATGACAACACCCGATGCGGTTGTAATCTCTTGTGGGTATGTGGCAGCAAGCCCTGGGTCAACAAGAAACCAGAGAAGTAGTAGTGCTGTGTCAACAACCAGGACGACTACAAGAATCTTGAACATTGTTATGGCCGAAAGAACAACGCGTTTCATAGCCGACTTCATGAAAACGCGGTAGACGCGCAAAGATTTGACCATGAGGGAGCCAAAGACAAGCGTAAAAGCGTAGGTGAGATTGGTCGGCCGAATGACACACGTCATGGGCGACGGTGGTCCCGCGTATGTTAGATTGACCATACTCAGCATAAAGGCACCAACGATCATCGTAAGCAGGAATTGGTACTGAGAGCGCTTGATAATTGGTGCGTGGCGGAAGCGCACGACGTAACCAAAGCAGAATGCGAGACTGGTGGTGAACACCACAGCGCAAGCCAAGATAATGATAAATGCCTTGCTTTCGTACATTACGTACTCGCATTCGACTTGCGTGGTCTCGGGGAGGTCGATGCCCCCAGTACATTCGCGCGAGAGCGACGAATTGTCAGTATTGGCAATTCTCCAGAAAAATACGATTGTACGCGTTGACGTCTCGCCGTTGCACTCAGACACCCGATATGAATAATGATCTTCAGTACACGATGGCGACGTATCCGTCCATTGTATCCATGTGCTGTAGTGGGTGCTTAGCCATTCGCAGCTCTTGCTCGTCTCTATAGAAGAAGGGAGGTTTGTCATAGCGCCATCACAGTTATATGGTTGAGTTGGATCACGGGGATCGGGCAGTTTCCAATTGAAGTCAATAGTTCTAGGGAAACCTTCGTCAACAGTCCCATTTACAGAGCACCCATCAATTGTGTATCCGACGTGCTGCTCAACGGTGCAATCAGGTAGTTGGCCGAGCCACAAACTCCATATCTTGTAGTTGCTTGGATCCTTAAGCCACGAGCATGCAGCAGTAAAACCGGGGCGAGGGGGTGGATTGGGTAGAGAAAGATACGCGGCGTGGCGTCGGATAAGCTGATCAATGTTAAATGACGAGAGCGAAATGCGGTTGAGCAATGTCTCGATTGGCGGAGAGCTTTGAAGCACTGTTGACGAATACTTGTCGAGCTGAACGTACGGAAAGTCAACTTTTACAGGATTGCTCGTTGCCGTCCCAGGACCATTTTCACCAAAAACTCCAGTGTTTTCATTTGCAAGTCTAGGAGTGTAAGAAGGAAGAGCAATTCGCTGGATCAGTCCGTCCAGGCGTACCGGCATGAGCTCTGGTTCGTAGTAGTAGAATACGACAGGTGTATCACTCATTACCATCTCCATTACAAACGATGTGGTAGCGGTCGTGCCAATATAGCACAATTTCGCTGGAATATCCAAATTGCTCAACACGGCAGGCAGATATCCTGGATCAAATGTATGCTCGAACATAACAACGAGGAAACATTCACCACCACCCGCAATCCGGTCAGCACATGCTGTTGTCCATGTGCAAGAAGCTTGACACCCAAGTGTCCCGGCAGGACACATTTCGGGAGAGGGCGGATAATAGTCGCTGTTTGCCGTGAGAGTCGAAACTGGCAGATGACCGATCAAGTCATCGTTGTCACGGTAGTCGCGCCAAAAGTCAGCATCAAAAGTTGGGGTGAAAAGGCTTTCGTTCTGTCCGTCATTGATCACTTTCACTGTTGTATACATCCCGCCACGCCCAAAGTACCCAATGCTGGCGGAACTGTAGGTTTCTTGCGAGTAAGGAAGAAATGTATCCGACTCTCCGTCCGAGCGAACTTCAAGCAATACATGCGAAGGCGAGCATTGACCGGCCCCGCTGGATGACATTCGCTGGGCTGAGCGGGTTTTCGTCGGTAGTGCTAGGTACGAAATTTTGTATCCAAGCTTGGAGAAACAAAATATCAGCAGTCACAGATTAGCGAAAAAGTGAGAGCAATTCGGTACACCCGACACGTACAAGTTCTTGTGCGAGGATGCCAAACAGCATTGTCGAGACACGCAGAGAGGAGTAGGGATGCAGCTCCACTACAAGAGTGCCGTTGACGTAACCTCTATTTACGATATTCTCATTCGCATCAATTGTCGAGCCCACACCATAGAAGACTTCGCCATCCTCAAGGCAATCCGGTTGATACAACTCGGTCATATCCTTTGCTGTCCTTGGGTCTTCAATCTACCAATTCATCAGTTGTGCAAACAGCATTGCTTTAAAAGATTAGCACTCACCCAAAATCGGGGTTCGGTCAATGCTTTATGAAGAAATGGGTAGAGCTTGTCACCGTCAGCATCGCGGTCATCGGCAGATATTGACAGCTGTGATTCCACCGACGCCACCCACGCATCATCAAAACACGATCCGAACAATGAGTTTGGCGCTACCTGCAAAGCGTGCGCAAGCCTCGTTGCCCACTGAATTGACCAACAATGAGGGCAATTGGTATCAGTGATACGGGAACACACAAGCAAGTTTCTTACGATAATGACGGTGAGGAAATGTACGCGCATGGTTGGTCACTGCCCAACGTCAATGCTCGCGTTGTGCCGGAGTCACTTATGATCGAAAGCGAGAGACTTGTCGTTTGTTCAACTTTGGTTGCGGTTTCAATATACAAATATTATTTGAGTCCTATTGTGAGCAATCGACTCACAAGGAACGTTCATTGGACAAAATATTATTGGTCCTCAACGTTGGTGTCGCTATCATCGTCATCTGCAAATGAATCATCTTCACCGCTTTCTTCCTCAGCGATATGATCTTGATGGAGCAAGCGGTAATCACTGAACATTTGAGTCTCGCGAAGCTGATCTACGAAAGCTCCAGTCAGCTCGCTGTTTCGACGAGGAGAGCTTAAATCGCCAAGAGCATCATCGCTCGCTTTGGTATCCACATCACCCACCGCCTGTGCGCAAATGGATGCGATATAATTGTGAATACGGGCACACAATCGCTCACAGGCTTCCGCTTGTTGCGCCGACGGAAAATCTAGGTCGTCAAGTTTCTGGAATAGCTGCTCGGCGTGGGGGCGAAGTTCGTGCACAAGTTCATCGCAATCAGGCAGCTTTAACTCATGGTACATCATCATGTCTTCGTCGTGCATGCGCAAGTCGTTCCTGTCCATGTCAATTTCGATAACTCCGTTCATTGGTCGTCCTTGTGGTGCGTCACTCCCCAAGACCGTTGTTGATACTCGACCAGCAATAAGAGGAACTGGTGCCTCAAGCAGCTCCTCAAGCCGTGGAGGCAACACTGTTATGACTGGTCCCGCCCATTGTAGAGGGTGTAGAAGCGTTGTCAGGGCTAAAACGCACGCGCTGACCATGTTCACGTGTTCGGAAACGAGCAGCACCTTTCTCTCACAGCACAAGCAGCCGAGCAAAAAGAGTACCTGATCAACGGAAAGCAACCCAAACAGAATAGGTGCTGCGTATTCAAGCAGCAAAACTCGTCGCTCTTGGTCTGCACTTTCACAATGCGGGCGATGAAAAGACAGAGGAGTAATAGCAGGTGATAGCACCATGCGACTCCAGCCGCCCATGGGTGGAAACTTCATTTCTCGAAGCCGCTCCATCACACCATGGAAGTGCGCAATAAAGTCTTTCATACCCAGCGGGCGTGCAACACTGTCCACGTCTTGGCCTTCAGAGCTGTCATCTCCTCCTGTTGAGGTTAAAGATGCCCGGCATTCGTTGTGGTTTCGTCTTTTGATGTCCCAAAGTACAGCTATGCCGTACAGCACCTTGAAAAACAGGTTGAAAAACGGGAATGGGGTAACTAAGCAGATGCAGCACTGTGCTGGCAATGGTACTGACAGTGTCGACGGTGCGCAAAGATCTTCATTTCTTGCTTGGTCATCATCGTCTGGAAACAGTGGACAGCGAACGCAGATGGCATATGACATTTCGGATGGGCTCGCGGCACTTGTACTAGCGAGAGTAAGCACAAAAGTCGCGTCTGCACTTCGGAATGTGCGATGACGCTCTTGTAATGTACGCCGAAGCTGCGGAAGCGAGTAGTCACGGCTTTGCGGTAGCTTGTCACCATAAGGAAAGCAAATCTCCACTAGGCCCTCAAGTTCCGGCACTTCCGGACTGTCTGTCACGGGCGGAGGAAATATTGCCAACATTTTAGACGCAACTGCGTTTGCCTTCGGAGTCTCCGGGGCCTCAGCTGGCGTTCGAGCGGGTGAAAGAGCACTTCCTGGCGATAGCGGGGTTGTGTTCCCGCTTCCTCCCCTCAGCCCATTCGTCATCAGATTAGAGAACCAGCCACTGCGCTTCTGCGGTGATAGTAATACTGGTGTCGGTTCTTCTGTGACCAATTCAAGCGTCGGACCGGGAGGCTGCATCCGACTTCGAGTAAGCCACAAGCCACCACCTGCTTGTGCTTTTGCTTTCGTCGGAGTTGAACTGTCAATGCCGAACGTTGTGAGTTCCGTGCTGGAGGGATCTTGGCGCTGAAGCTGCTGGCCCTCAGGCATGCTTCGTGTGCGACGAAAGTCAGCGCCTCGGAGACGGTCGGATATGGCAGCAAAAAAGTTTCGTCGCGGTTTGGCTGGAGATGGACCAGCAAGTACAATTGCATACTTGAACAGTGCGTCAAGCGATGCACTCGAAGTATCCTTGTCAGTATGTCCAAGGAATGAGTAGAAGCTCTGTTCATGATAGATTTGGTTGCTGCTTTCCAGTTCCGATATGCTGTGGCGAGGCGCGTAGTGGCGAGTGCGAGGTTGCTCAGGAATCGGTGGCGGGGGAGGCGCGTGCTCAAGAGCGCTAAGCTGCAACGTGACAGAATGACGTCTGAGGGGAATACGATGCTCGATAACTGGTGGAATAGATGGAGTCGTAGGGTCTTCTGACAGCTCACTGCTAACGTCCACCTCAATCTCAGATTCAGCCTCGGTATTGTTTGATAGCACCTGGTCCACAAGGGAGGACTCAGGGGCAGTGGACAAATCATTTGCTTCATTTGCGTGTTTCGCGATCTCTTGGCTTGTGTCAAACGGAGTTTCCACGGCCAAGGAGGTTAGTGGTGACTTGGTGCCGAGTTCTTGATTGGATTTCAGCACTTCGATTACAGTGAAAAGGTGTTCAATTTCTTGCTGGAACTTGTGGCAACCGGGGCATTCGGTAGGGTCGAGCTGCAAGACGAAGGTGAGCTGGTAGCTTTAAGTGGTGTTCATGCGTACCCTACCTTTTCAGAAGCTGGGTCAAGCTGTTGGTCATCCAAAAGTGTTCGGAGCTGCTCGACTTCGAGCTTTTTGTCAACCAGTTGTTGTTTCACTTCCTGCAAAGCAATCCGGGGGCACATAGGAATCATGTCAATCATTTGAGCGATTTCGGAACTATACAGTAATTCTTGACGCGTACGCGGAGTCGACGTCCAAGCTCCTGATTGACCTTTACCACGGTCAGCATAACTATCAGTATTGTCGGCAAAAGCGACGAATCAACTAAATCATAGTGAGTGGGCTAACCTTGCTCTCCTTCTCAAACTTGTCTCGCCAGTTGGTCGGGGATGAGCATCGTGGCGCCCCAGCGTCTTTAGCCTCAACTAGCGCCTGCATCGTTGGCAACTAAAGTGTGCCTTGCCACAATCACTTCTACACACCATAATACGTGGCGACCGTTTCCATACTATTCACAGACCACAAATAACAACAAAAATACATGCGAGTGATGCTGCAATGCACTCCATTTGATCGGATTCTCGGCCCAGCCAACAAAATGGTCCTGACATCCATCTACCGCAGCTCGACACCCAGATCCTTGACCATCTTTTCTCGCACGCGCAGCTGCAAGTAGTGCCCAACAATGGATTGCAAGGGTTAGCCTAATAGCCTAGAAACAGCCGAGATTTGTTCATGACGGCAAGAATCTACCTGCAGAGCGTCGATCTCCTCGTTTGTGAGGTTGCGGTCCATGTTGCGGTACGTGATGCGGTAGCACTTGCTTACACGCTGAGTCTTGGGGTGCGTGAATTCGTCGACGACTGCAACCTGCTCAACAAGTGTCATCATTAATAAAACTATCAAAATCTCAATTGCGCTCTAGCACTACTTGCCTGTTCGACAATGTCGCCTGCAACATCGCGCACAACCTCGCAGAGGTTGTTCTCATGAAAGTCTGCGTCGTGCCAGAAGCTCACGTCCTTGTAGCACGCTGGGTACTTGCTGTAGGGCTTGAACGTTGTAATCTGTCCGTCCTTGAACTGGGAGATGAAACGCGGATCCTTGGACCAAAAGAGGCGAATGTCCGGGATATCGAAGAGCACCATCGCCAGACGTTCAAGGCCGAGGCCAAACGCCCAGCCCACCTGCTCACCCAGTCCAGCGTTGCGAACAATCTGCTGCTGCAGCACACCGCACCCAAGCACCTCAAGCCAGTCACCCTGCAAAAGCAGCAACTCGTTAGCATCGCCATAGTACTGGAGAGGAACCTGCGATGTAGCGCACGTTGAAGAAGATCTCCAGCTCGAGCGAGGGCTCGGTGAACGGGAAGTACGCCTCAACCCAGCGCATCTCAACGTCGCCGAAGAGCTCGGCCACAAGTCCCTCGAGCGTCTTCTTGAGTTCGTCGCGAACCAGCTCGACCTTTTCTTCACGCGGCATGTTGGCGTCCAGCTCGGTGAAGATGCGCACGCCCTCCATCTGGTGGAAGACGGGGTAGTGGCTCGCGTCGATCTCATCGCGGCGGTATACGTCGCCCGTGACGAGGAAGGAAGTGACGCCCTGCTTCATGGTGGGGACCTCGTGGGCACTCGTGTGCGCGCGCAGCACCGTGGTGGGGTTGACGTAGTACGTGTCGGTAGGGCGGCGGCTCACGTGGTCCTTGGGCACGAGCATGGCGTCGAAGCAGTCCTCGGCCGACACCACTGGGCTGAGGTCGTCGAACATGGAGAACTTGGGGTGGCTGTGGCATTACCAATTGTCAGTGGAGCTGGTTAGTCGCTGGCTGGCACTCCTCGCAAGGCGAAAGCAGCTCGGTGGTACCCGTGCTCGGCGTGCAGCTTGTCGAAGTAGCCCTCGATGGTGGCCTTGATGATGTTGAGCGGGTGGTGCTTCTGCTGGTGCAGGTTGACGCCGATCTTGGCCGCGATCGACTCGCCCACGTTGCAGAACGGGTCGCGCTTGGTCGTCATCCACTCGAGCTCTGCAGCGCGTCCCCCACCCATCACTTTCCAATTCCAATTCCAATTCCAATTCAAATCCGACCGAACGCACCACTGCCCGAGCCCGCGGCCCTGGACGAAAACGCGCGCGCGCCGAGCGACAGCGACGCCGACGGCCGCCAGCCGCCGAGCGCTGGGGCCACGCGGGCGGCGCGGCGCAGCAGCAGACGCATACTCAGCCGCTCGTTGCCCGATCGATGATGGGGAGCGCCACCAGATAGTCAACTCTGTGGTCCACACATAAGATGATGCTCTCATATATTACGAAAATAGGCGACGCACTTCAACGTGACGGGATGGCTGCACGGAGCTACGCGCGGTAGGCGAGCTCCAGGGTGCACACGACGGCCGTCATGTTGTCGGCCTGGTCGCCGAACGTCTCTTCTGCGCGCGCGAGGTTCTCCTGCATGAGGCGCTCGACCATGGCGCGGGCCACGGACTCGCCCTCCTGCTTGGTGGTCGCCGACGCGCCGACGCCGTCGCGAATGTCCTCCAGGCGGCGGAAGAGCTCCTCGTACTTCCAGTTGTCCCAAACGCCGTCCGTAGCGACGACAAGCGTGAACCGCTCGACTCGCTCCTCCTCTTCCGCCTGGTTGCTGCTCTCCTCGGCTGGCCTCCGAAA
Organism: Phytopythium chamaehyphon; assembly: GCA_023334415.1. Lineage (NCBI taxonomy): Eukaryota > Oomycota > Peronosporomycetes > Pythiales > Pythiaceae > Phytopythium > Phytopythium chamaehyphon. The sequence goes on along the minus strand of JAASGX010001013.1, from coordinate 1,018 downwards.
GTGCTCGCTCTGATTGTCTCCGTCGCACTCGGACTCGACCCCGAGTTCCCGAGTGAGAAGCCGGTCGAGGTCCAGCTCGACCACAGTTGGCTCACACGATACGCCGTATGCGTGCATGTGCAGATCGCCGATCGACCGCGTGAACGCGAGCGCGTCTGGAAAGAGCGACGTGAGCGGCGTCGCGACAACGGTCGCCCACTCATCTCTCACGTTCTTGAAGTAGTCGCCAGGGTAGTTGCGGGTCAACTCGCCTCCCTCGCCCCACGAGAAGATGGGCTGTCGGCGCGTGCTGAGGTTGGACGAGTCGTAGAGGAACCGCAGCTCCGGCATGCTCGGGTCCTCGCCGCAGCATCGCGCGCGGCGGATGCGGAGGAACTCGGACACGCTCTCGGCCCCGTGGTCGCCCGTGAGCGCCACCAGATGGGTGCGCTCGTGGCGCTTGCTGTTGTTGCTGCTGCCGCTCTCGATGTCTCCGGGGACACTCGAGTTGGCGCTGCTGGCGACGCTCGTGCACGAGTCTCGGATCTCAACGGCGTCCGGGTCCTCGTCCTCATCCTCCTCGGTCTCGGCGAGGCTCGAGAGGCGCGTCTTGGCCGCGCTGGCGTGGCTCCCGCCGAGGATCTTGACGTCTCGGACGCCGAGCAGCGGCCTGCGCGCGTCGCAGGTGATCAGCGCGGCCGAGTCGCCGACGTTGGCGGCGATGACCTTGCGGCCGCCGTCGATGACGACGAGCACGGTGGCCGTGGTGCCGCCGCGCACGTTGGCGAACATGCGCGAGGCCGGGTCCTGGGCCACGAGGAAGCCCTCGGGCTGCTCCAAGACGAGGCAGCCGCGCGCCTCGTGCAGCTCGCGCAGCGCCTCGGCCACGCGCGCGTGGCAGGCCGCGAAGAGCGCGCGCAGCTCGGCGCGCGGGTCCCGCTCCAGCGCCTCGAGGCCCGCGCGGTCGAGCGCGCCCAGCCGCCGCGCGCAGAAGTCGGCGGCCGCACGCGCCACGGCCCGCCCGGCCGCGCGTCCGTGG
>JAASGX010001012.1:0-10717 GCA_023334415.1 Phytopythium chamaehyphon | reverse complement strand
TTACCAGTGGATCTTGGCAGTAACATGCGGTGCCAATGCGTTTCAGCAGCGAGACAAGCGCCGTCACACCTCTCAAGGTACTATCGCTCCGTCAGACCTCGTTTGGCAGGCAGCTAGACTTCGTATCTTTGAGCTAGCAGAGTGCATGGAGCTTCCGAGAGCTATTGAAATCGTGCATCAGGCGGTTGAACGGTTTTATGATCGCAATTGTGGTCGTGGAGCGCAACATCTTCCACTGTTTCTCCGACTTGGGTGATATTCAAAGTTGGTTGGGCACCATCAATGAATCGAATTCGTGGTCCGAATGTTTTTCTGACTTAGGTACTGTGCTCTCGAAATATGGTACATCATCACAATCAACGCAGCATTCGAACACTACAGAGACTGCAGTACTGTAGCTTTATGATCAGCGAAAAGTGGCACCTCGCGTGATTTCCAACTCCCCGCCTCACCATTGGTCACGAGATGAACGAGCACAAATTCCAATGATGCGCTATCGTAGGCGATTATGCCGAACGATTGCAGGATTTGCCAATGCCGTGAAGCTCCATCATCACGGAATGAATGGACGGATGTAACTAGATTTGATACCCACGGGCAACAATTGAAATCCCATCGATCGATATGACAGCACACCAATTGAATCCCACTTGCTTGCTGCCAGAAGATGACCACGCTCAGTCCGGATACTTTTTCTGACTTCTTGCCCGTTCAACGTCAGCAGACTGTGCCTCTAGCCACTCTTCCTCCCTCCCTTCCCCACTATACCTCAACCTCAATCCGTGGCGCATCGTCACCGCCTTCGTCCCCATCTCTCGATCGTTCACGATTCGAGGCCATGTGTTCCGCCGACTCTCTACCCGCCGCCTGCATACAAATCCCAAGTCAAAGTTACGTCGGTTACACTCGTAACCTCCCGATAAAACAATGTGGCAACATGGGCGCTCGCTCTGGCACCGGCCCCTTGGGCACTTCCTTCCACGCTCCATGGTGCTCCCGTCGTGGCGCGGCGTGTGTCGCTACGCGCTGGGCGAGCGCCCGCCCGCGGCGCCGACGACGCTCATCGACGCCAAGCTCAGCAGCGTACCCTCGTCGTCGAATAAACCCAGCGTAACGAGCGTAACGAGCGTAACCGCGTGCGTACCCTGGCTTCCGGAGGACGCCGAGGTCGGCATCACCAGCGTCATGGGGCCCGGACTGTTCGAGATCGCCGTCCGCGTGCCTTCAGAGCGTCGCTCGTGGCGTTCTCTGCGCGATTTCGCGGCCTTCGAGCGCCTGGACGCGGCGTTACGCTCGAGTTTGGTCGGGGACGCGCTGAGGTTACGCCAGGTTACGCTCCCGCGGCCGGCGCGCCTGTCCTGGGAGCGGGCTAGAGGCGGCGCTCATGGCGCCAGGATGGAGCGCCTGAGGCCGCAGCTGAACGCGTACCTGCACAAGCTGCTCGAGGTGGACGCGGTGCTGACTTCTGCGAGCTTCCGCGAGTTTTTAGGGCCGAATACGGCCGCTATGGACGTCGAGAGCAGCGGAGACGCCTTTCCCGAGCTTCCAGAGCCTCCCAGGAGTAGAATGCTGTCCCAGCCGGCGTTGCTGCGCTCCATCTCGACCGGAGCGGGGCTCGAGACCTCCAGCAACTCGGTGCTGACGCCCAAGGCCAGGAAGAGGTCGCTGCCGAGAGCTACGAGTTACACTAGAAGACGTACAAGCACTGGAGGCGCGAGGCTGTCGCTGGCTGCGAGGCTCTCGGACGCCGTCAGGAACGCAGACTTTGAGCCTGACAGCACCGGGTTTGCTCCCCACACGGCGTCTCAATGCAGTCATTTGCTGCATTATGGCGGCAGGCTGGAGCTCGCGGCTCTAGGTGGACTTGGAGTTGGGCTCACCAAGAGGAGCGCCATCTCCGGGTCTTACAAGGCTGCGGCCATGGCGGCCGCTGGAGTGGCTGGCGTTGCTCTCACGGGCCCATTGTCGGCCATGCTAGCTCTCGGAGCGCTTGGGAGCGGCGTCGGCAAGTACCAGCTCAACAAGGCCCACTACCTGACCCTGGACAATCCATCGCAGCGACCAACGCCGCCACCTCCGCCTCCTAAAGCCCAGCGCCGGAACTCGATCATCAAGAACCCAAAGAAGAACCACCAGCATCATCAACACCAGCAGCATTCTCATGGTGGCTCAGCTCACAGACATTCCTTCCTCATCGAGACGGCAGAGCAGTTCTCGGGTCCACACCGCCCCGTGCGGTTTGGAGACTCGGTGCACTTGTACTGCCAGCAGATCCGCAAGATGGTGCGTATCGCGGCCCCGGCCGACTCGAAGCGAGGCCACCTCATGGTCACGGGCACCAAATCGCACAAGTCAACCACGATGCGGCTCGTGTCGCCGTACGAGCAAACGGGGCCGATCCGCTGTGGCAGCCACGTCATGCTGCAGGTCGTCGATGGGGACTTTGAGGGCGAGTTCGTCGGTCTTCACGGCGACATGCTCGCGACTGGAGCTTCTCCTGTGGTTTTCCACCTCCGCGACCCGTCTACTGGCAACGAGCACGCCAACTCGTGCCCCGAGATCCACAACGACCGCCGTCGTGGCGGCCACAACCTCCACCACAACCTTCCTCGTCATCACCAGTCTTCGTCTTCAAGCGTCTCGACGTCGTCTTCTCTGTCATCGCTGTCGTCTTTGTCGTCCATGTTAATGCAGTCGCCCCGGGCCTCGCAGTTGTCCGGCATGGGCACCAGTACACCATCTGCCACCCCAGGCAAGGCTCTCGACTCGACCCCGTTCTCGCTGCGGGTCATGACGTACAACGTGTGGCTGCTGCCCAGCATTGTGGCGTCGTTCAGCGACAAGCTGTCGCCGTCGGCTCTCCAGCGTGCCCAAGCGATTCCTCGCTGTCTGGCGCTGCTGGAGCTCGACGTCGTCGTGTTCTGCGAGGCCTTCGACAACAACACGCGGGAGGTGCTGATAGCAGGCATGAAAGCTCAGGGATTCCTGTACGAGACTCGAGCGATCGGAGCCAACGCGTCGTTCCTGTCTAGCAAGAAGGCCATCGACAGCGGGTGCTTCGCCATGAGCAGATACCCGATCTTCGCCTTCCAGGAGCGCGCGTTTGGCAGCGTGGCCGCCGGCGACGACCGCATGGCCGACAAGGGCGTGCTGTACTTCCAGGTGCGGATCCCGATCGGCGACAAGGACCAGCCCGAGAGCTTCCAGTACGTGCACGTCGTGGGCACGCACCTGCAGGCGTGGGAGACGCCGGCGGCCGTGGCGACCCGGGCGAGTCAGTTGCAGCTCATGCGCGACTTCATGGACTCGCTCGAGATCCCAGAGGACGAGCCCGTGGTCATCGCGGGCGACATGAACGTCAACAGTGTCGAGGGCGGCGACCAGCGCGAGTACGAGGCCATGCTCGAGGCGTTAGACGCCGTTGACCCGCCGCTGGACCCGGAGAGCTCCGAGTTCAGCTTCGACCCGCTGACGAACGCGTTGGCTGTCGACGGACCGAGCTCGGGTGGCACAACCGAGCGGCTCGACTACGTTATGCTCCGGAGGTCCCACCGCCAACCAGTCGAGGCCTGTGCCTGTGTTGTGCCCTTGAAGGCCACGCCCGACTGGCACCCGTCCGTGTTGGCAGGTGATGGGGAATTGCTCGTGGACCTGTCGGATCACTATCCGGTGGTGGCCGAGCTGCGGTTCTGAAGAAAGCTGAACCAGCCGAACTAATGAGTGGCGAGATTAAAAGTGCAGCCATCTTGGACCTTGGAACTTGTCCAAGGTGTCCACGTTGGGAGGAAGCTGTCTGCTGTTTGGAAGATGTCGTGTCTGCAATGCGTGATTTGTGGTGTGCCAGCTAACAAAACTAATGCTGGCGAGATTAAAAGCGTAGCCATCTTGGAACTTCCAAGCGAACTGTCTGCAGTTTGGAAGATGGGACTCCATGGCTGCAATGCGCGACTTGTGTGTGGTGTTCGCACGTCATCGAAAAAGCTGTGAGCAAAACCCAAATCCCAAAACCCAAAAAGCCCAGTGCGAGGATGGCAACTGGGGGATTTGCAATCGACGAGCATCTGATGGGCCACTGGGTTCTGCCCAGTCTTTGCTCTCTGCATGGTGGCGCTCCTCTGTTTTGTTCGCGGCACGACGGCCGGCATTCGGCGTTGACTGAGACATTGGAAGCCTCGGAAGCCTTGAGCGTTGGAGTTTTTCTGTCTGTTGGTCTCCGATCTCTCCCGGTGCTGTACGAGTCCATGACCAGCGCACTCGACATCTCCACGGCCGTCGACAGGCCGCAAGCGACCACCATGGACAAGAGGATCCCGGACGTGCAAATGGGCGACCTGATCGAGGACGACGCCTACATCGACGCGCTCGTGTCGTTCGCGGTCGACTACATGACGCCCAAGCCAAAGTCCGTGCCAGTCGTTCAAGTTTTGCCTCCCTCCGTGTCTCCGCCGAGGTCTCCACGCAACAGCGACGCCGAGGCCACAGACCACAGCAGGGGGTCCTCCGTGACCTCGAGTCCGCCGAGCGCCGACCAGAAGCGGGAGAAGACGCGGCTCAAGTATCGCCGAGTGTATCACAAGCGCCAAGCGAGACGCCAGACTTTGCGAGACCAGGTCGACTCGCTCGAGCAAGAGCTCGAGCATATCGCCTCGAGAAAGCGCCGTGCTGCAGGCCCCGGCGGGCTCAGCCATGCGGCACGAGAAGCCTCGGCCGCCTCTGAGCTGTCTGCACTCACTCGGTCTGACCGGGAGAGGCGATTGCAAGACTTGTCGACGCTTCGCATGGAGCTCAAGCAGGAGAATGGCGAGATGAGGAGGCGACTACGCGAGTACGAAGCGAGCACCGAGCACATGTGGGACGAGCTGCTGGCGGAGCACAAGCTCTGGGTGTCGGCTTCCAACTCGTTCATGATGCTCAAGCAGCTGACCATCCCCGAGAGCCTCGAGCTGCGCTCGGGAGCAATTCGAACCATCGACGACGTCATGGCATCGACGGCCCCCCTACGATCTGCTGGTGTGGTGTGCGGCTGGAATGAGAAGCGCTGCGTGGACCGAGGAATGCTGCGCTTCATTTTTCAAAAGACCTTCTTCCGCAGCCGCGTCGCCGATGTGGCAAACCGCATGTTCTCCATCGTGACGGACCCGCGTCGAATCGCCAAGCTGTACAGTCCGAGCATGAACACGACGTTTCACTTCGTCCAACAGGTCAGCGAGGACTGCGTCGTGCTGCTTATGGAGATGAACCTGCCAGGTTTGGACGCGCCCATCCGAACGTTGCCGCTCATCTCTCGTCGGAGACTACCAAACGGAGTTCAAATCATGATCCAGCCGCTGATTGCGAGTGGGTTTCCCATGTGCGAAGACGCAGAGCCAGGGTCCATTATTATTGGAAGCTCCGACAAACAGCAGGGAGGACTCAACGACCACTGCTTTGGCATGGTGCTTGAAGAGGCTGGGGGCGGTAGTGACTGCAACGTGACTTTCGTGGGCTTCGCGCAGGTTTTGGCCTCTCACACTTACTACTGGCTCATTGAGGAGCTACTGCACTGCATCCGATGTGAGGAGCTGCTGTTTGGTCCCCGTTTCTCGCTTCCAAAAGCTTAGTTTACAGCCACCTACATGTATTCCCTTAAAACTTGTTGAAAATGAACGTGCATGTGAATCTTTATCAGAGACGGTGGCGGTGTGTTGGTGGTGACTGCGAGTAAAGGTGCTTTCATAGCGGCATAATCTAGCATGAGCTGTTTTACTCTCTTCAGTCAAATGCGTGACAAGAAGTTGTAGGGGAGTGGTAACAATTATAGCCGACTGACGTAAATTCATTTCTGGTATCTCGACATCAGCACAGCTGCACCACCGTCATGCTGACAGGTGCGGCGCCAGCGATCGATCGAGCATCTCACCCCCGCGCTTTCGGAAGAACTTCCAATGTTTGGCAGTACTTGGACAATTTTCAGGATCGCTTGACTCCCCCTTCTGCATCAAATCGAGTGATTGGTACAAGTTTGGCCGAGCGAAAACGCCAGAATGGACGGGAAACTGTGTTGAACCCACTTGATGACGATGTAAGTGGAAGTGAAGAGGACGAAGAAGGCGACAGAGATGAACGACGTGCAACGCAAGAGCATGTTGATCGAAGGAGAGAGGGTAGTCTTGGACATGCGAAGCGGAGAATCTCTGGACCCGATAGGCGCCACAAGTCATCAGCGGCATCTACGAGGAATTCCATCACTTTTGCTGAAAGTTCGACAAAAGACCGCGCACGTCATGGAAGCGGTATGAAAAACGTTGTCAGCCTCCCAGAGTTGCTAGCTCCAGGTCGAAAACAAAGCAATAAATTAACAGCGCTATACAATGCTCCCGCAAACGCTACCACCGGTATTGATGAATCGAGGGCACCGGTTTGGCGAAGAGACCGGAAAACAGTCGACAAGGCTCCTGTTGATGCGGCAGAGGTAATGAAAACTCTGCACGCGTTAGGAACATCAGCATCAGCTCCAGTGCTACCGCCTGGTTCATCAATGTCCCCTTCAATTGCTGGACAGCCACAACAGCAACTAGCTGTCCCGTTTAGTGGTGCACCAAGCCCAACAAACGCTGCCTCCACCTCAAACGCTTCATCTGCATTTGTGTCGGATGCGGAAAAATTGCGTAACGATTTTAATTCCCAGCGCACACGATTATCATACGGTTGTAGTGTCGCTCTTGAGCTCTTCAATGGGCATATTATGATGGTTGGTAGCCCTGACGGTCAAGTGCGGGTACAATCACTCGAGAAGCTTCAAGACATGCCGCAGGTAAAAGGCTACAAGGACCGCGCAGTATTCACTCTTATCGATTTGGGGGACCCTCGTAGTGCTAGCTCAATCCGGTATGGTGATGCGGTCTGGCTACAACTGAGTATAGGCACTGGGGAAACAACATGGGAACAAGGAGGTGTGCTTGGTGCTAAAGTGCGAGAGGCTCCACAGCTGAAAGCGTTGGCACTTAGTGAAGACGCCAACTTTTTCCGAGGGGAGGCACCCCCACCACTAGTGGTGGGACATCCAGTACCTGTCCGAGCGTACCTACCAAAGGTTAGATTCTTGCATGATGGACATTACGACTGGTGTTGCTTTGCTGACAAACTAGTATAATGCTTGACAGAGTCGAGACGATGGTGACATGCAGATGGATGAGATTCAGTCGCGAGTACGCAACAAATCTTCCAAAATGCTCGGGAAATGGGTGGTGCGGTCAGCAGTCTACTCAACACACACGCGGACAGACGTAAGGCGTTGACAAAGTGCTTGCTGCTGGTGATCCCAGTTAATTTAAAACTTTTGATGCTGCTGCAGAACTTCGTTTATAACAATGACGAAATTTATCTGGAGCAAGATTGGTTTTACCTCGGCGCAGATTCGGATGCAGGCAAAGCTGTATTGCGACAGCTTCCATCGGCCTCGTCCAGTACATCAGCTGATTTAAAAGAGGGTGAATACGTAGTTGAGCGTCGCGGAGCGTGGCGGATACGTCTTCTAGACTCAAGCAACGGAGGTGCAGGGCTATCACTCGCCCAACAACAAATGGAGCGATTATTGTTACGCGCGAAAACACAATTGAAGCAGTCACGCAAGATGAGAGCAGGTCAAACTCGGACCTATTGGACTGGACTCCACGGAGGTGCCGGGTTTACGCGACAACTTCGCGCACACGTCCTAACTTCGACCGATCAATGCGATATGAAGTATTTGGCGCGACAGCAAATGCGATTGACAAGTCTGGGTGGGCACTTAAGCAGCAAGGCGAGAGAGATGAATATTGATATTCAAGTCAGCCCACATGCAGCAAACAAACAACCTAAACTCCACAGCAATCTCGTCCGAAAAGAGGATAGCTCATCAACAAACCAGCCACGAGATGTTTCGTTGCTGCCGAAACCGGTGGAGGAATGCCACGGCTCGTGCAGAGAAGGCTGCTCACTTTGTCATTCGTCAACAATGAGTCTGGATTTGTGCGCCGAATTGCCTCTCGTGTTGCAAAAATTACAAGACGAAATCGAAGAGCAGCAGCGAGCGAGGGATTCAAGTTTTGACGATGAAGAAGACGAAGACTACGAATGTGAAGAGCTTACTAGTGGTAGGCGGAGCAGTAGTGATGAAGAAGTGGATACGTCGGCCTGGCAAGCAAGATCGATTGAAAGGCCGATCTCCACATCTTCAGCAAGTGCCGCCCGGTCTTTTGTGTTGAAAGGAGACATTTCAACACCTTCAGCCACGACAAGTGACCCGCTTGTGGTCGACACGAACCAAGAGAGCCGTTTGCGCAGTCTAATGGCATCGGAGGATGCTGTAATGATGGAGATCATTCGATTCCAAGAGAAGGAAGAGCTAGAAGCAGTCGCAGCTGAAGAACAGGCAAAAATTGGTTTGTCACCAGTCGCTGCTCATCTGCGAGACAGGTTCAAGCACGTTGGTTTGTTGGCTCAGGCTCACCATAACGGTACCCACGAGCCCCAGCATGGTATTGGCGGCCATTTTCAACGTCTGCATGCTGAACTTAGTGCCGAGGCGGCTGAGGCAAGGATTCGTAGCGGACAAGATGTTGAAGACGCTGCAACTCAGGAGCTCAGTGAAAACACTTTGTGTGAAATCGGCGAAAATGACGACAGTGACGAGTGTGCGGGAGACGCCGACGAGCAAGCCAAAATCCGGCTTTTCCCTACCGAAGATGAGCTCGACCAACTGCCACCCATTGAGACCAAGAAGATACTGGCGTTGTATTCTCAGAACACAAACGCAGCACTTGAGATGCTAGAGGGCTTCGTGGAGATTGTGGAGACACATGTGTCTCCTAATCTCCAAGCCGCTATGGCTTCCATGAGCAGGGGAGCTCTTGTCGAGCTTCTGGACTTTACAGCTCGAGCAGCCGAGTTTGTCTGTGCAGTTCGCGTCCAGGTGCGTGTAGCTCAGCTTCTTCGAGCCATTTCAGCGAGTGAAGCTGGCGATTTTGAAGCCTTCGTCCCGGCGCTAGAGCTGCTGCTCGAAGAGCTGGACGGAACAGCAGCCTTTGTGCGGTTCTTCAGGGAACGAGCAGCTCAAGCAAAGCGCAAAAAGCGTTAGTGAGGGTATAATTCTTTATTTTGTTCAAACAAACTTTCGTTCGCGACAAATCCTGTCATGACATTCTCGCGGCTCAAGGCCATGGAAATATCCTAACGATTGCAGCGCATGCGCACAACAAACGTGAACTCACAGCATGCCGTCAAACAAATCGAGCACACACAAGAAACTAGCGTCGTTACCCCTCATCAATGTGTTTTCTTTACATGATGAATTCGATAGTGTTCAAATAGAGCTAACATAACTATAATCACCGGGGAAACTGCTTAGCAGGACATGTATCATGCACGAGGTATTGGTGGTGGCGCTCAGTATGAGTAGGAGAGATCTTTGTTTAGTCCACAGCTTGAATTCAGTAAGACTGAAGTGAAAGAATCCTCGTCATCGCGCTCAGCAAAATGCGGACACATGCAACGACACGCAACATACAATGCAATGCACATATATAGATAGAGCTGTTGGTATGGCGAAATGCTGATTCTCCAGCGCTGTTGGCCACAAAACGTGGTTGCAGACAGCCAAAGTGCCCAGCGATCCGGCCGTCCCGGGGAGACATGTAGCGCCGGGCTGATAGACCCGACATCTCCCCGAGGGGCGTGCTCTTTGCCGCGATCAAATAATTGGAAGACCCAGCGACGCACGGAAGCGAGAGCGACTTGAGTGGCAAAAGCGGCAGCGTCACATGCATCCAAACACACAGAGGAACTGAAGGTCGGTGGCCGAAAGAACTGGAGAAAGCGGAAGTGAGATGAAGGCGGGCAGCTCCACTGCGCATTTTCGGCAGTTACAAAACGACTGGAGGGAGGTGCACCTCGCACTGGTTGGCTTAAATTAATTATTTTTATCCAATCCGTCGCCTCAAAAGGAGAAAATAAGTTATGATTGGCTGGAGCTTTGTCTAGTTGGTGTGGTAGACACTTTTTTCTTTTCCAGCGTGAGCATTTATCATTGCTAAATATTGCGATCGCTCCGTTCCATATATTTCCAAATCTCCAGGTAGGCAGACTCCAACTGAGCGAGCACTTCTCGAAAATGGGTGATATCTGATTGTTTGCCGAGCTTCGTAGTGTTAATGACGACCCACGATACCTATAGTGTGCTCGTGAAAAACCTGGTTCACGTGATTAACCGTCAACGTTGTTAGTCCAGATGCATGGGCAAAATCTGTCTGCACAATGTGAGTTTCATAGCCAGCTTCATGAAAGTTGCCCCCGAATTCCAAATTCATGTAGAGGAAAGCAACGTCAATCCATTACTTTCAAATGATCCACTCTGGTAACCTCTGTGCTGCTGACCGGCAAATGCATACCACACGCAATTCCTCCATCTAGTCGTCTCGACTCCCAATTGTAAGAACTAAAAAAATCTCTCTCACTCCATCCAGTTTCATGCTCGCATCGCTCAATCTTCGGCGCCCGCCTCGAGTGCTCACGAATCCGTGAACAAGTCCAGCGTCGTTTTGGCCACTTGCAATGCTGTTTCTGTCGACAGCACTTTCTCGAGAGGCGTCATTGCTGCAGAATCTGCACTGCGCGACGCGAGGTCATGGCGCACCAATGTCCCTCCATCCGACCAGGCCGAGTTGGCAATATCTGTCAGCTGCTTTGTCACCATTGGCGA
>JAASGX010001011.1:0-10724 GCA_023334415.1 Phytopythium chamaehyphon | reverse complement strand
CTTCACATACGTCTTGTACCAAAACGTCTGTCGCTCGTTATTCGAAAAGGACAAATTGCTTTTTGCATTCCTCTTGACTGTCAAGGTTCTGGTGGGTAGCGGTTCGATCGATGCTACCGAATTGCGGTACTTCTTTACTGGCAGCACTCAGATGGAGCTGGCACGCCCGAAACCAAATGGATCTGAGGCATGGCTTCCAGACAAGACATGGGCAAATATACTTGGTCTGGATGAGCTATCAGCGCTCCGATCTTTCAGCGACTGCTTTGGATCTGAGCTCGCGCTGTGGGAAAACTGTTACAATGCAACGGACCCTGCGGCTATGATGGAGAACATCGCGAGTATAAGCGCATTTGACACGTTCCAACGACTCCTTGTGCTCCGCTGTCTGCGGCCAGATAAGGTTATCCCTGCGGTGATGGCGTTTGTTGCCGAGGCGATGGGCCAGAGATTCATCGAGCCACAGCCGTTTGATCTCAAAGCTGGCTTCGATGACTCTAACTGCGCAACACCACTAATCTTTGTGCTCACCCCGGGTGCAGATCCGATGTCAGAGCTGCTCAAACTTGCAGCCGAACTTGGTTTCAGCAAGAAGTTTGTTGCCATTTCGCTCGGTCAGGGACAGGGTCCCCTCGCTGAGAATGCGATTGCCGAGGCAGTTGACAGCGGTGCCTGGGTGTGTCTACAGAACTGCCATTTATCAGTTAGTTGGTTGCCAACACTCGAAAAGATTTGTGAAGACATCACGCCAGACCGTGTACACGCAAGCTTTCGGTTGTGGCTTACCAGTGAGCCGACGGGGGCATTCCCTTCGTTTATCCTTCAAAATGGTGTCAAAATGACAAATGAACCGCCAAAAGGGATGCGAGCAAACCTAAAAGGGTCCTACTTGACGTTCGATGAAGGTTGGTTTGAGAGTGCGCATCGGCCGGATGAGTTTAAGAAGCTGCTGTTTGGGCTCTGCTTCTTCCATGCGATTGTACGTGAGCGCACAAAGTTCGGACCACTAGGCTGGAACATCAAGTACGTGTTCTCGTCTTCAGATCTCAGTATCACAAAAGACCAGCTCAAGCTCGCTCTGGACGATCTGGCTCGCGATGATCCAATTCCGTACGCAGCATTGGCTTATCTTGCAGGTGAGTGCAACTATGGTGGTCGAGTCACAGATGACAAAGATCGACGGTGCATCATCAACATTCTGTCCGACTACTACACGCCCGAGATCCAGAACGATAGTTATCGGTTTTCACCTTCGGGGGTGTACTACGCGCCTGCGACCGGGGGCCTTGCTTCGTATCTCGAGTACATCGACCAGCTGCCAATGAACGAAGCCCCAGAAGTGTTTGGCTTGCATGATAATGCGAACATCTCGTGCGCATTGGCAGAAACAAGTCTGCTGCTTGAGTCAGCACTATCTTTACAACCTCGATCTGCTGGTGGTGCTGGTAAATCATGGGATCAGGCTCTTGAAGAGACTGCTCGAGAGATCGCTGCCCGTATCCCGCCACTCTTTGATATTGAGCGCGCTGATATTGCGTTCCCGGTGGTCTACTCCGAGTCCATGAACACTGTGCTGACACAGGAACTGATTCGATTCAACCGACTCATTGCAATAGTCACCTCCTCCCTGTCTGAGATTCAGCGAGCTCTCAGAGGACTAGTGGTGCTCTCAGCAGAGCTAGAGGCAATGGGTAACAGCATGGTCAATGGCCAAGTTCCCAAGATGTGGTCCAGTATGGCGTACCCGTCGCTCAAGCCGCTGGGAAGCTGGGTCACCGACTTTCTAGCCCGCCTAACTTTCCTTCAGAGCTGGATGGACCATGGTGCCGCGCCACCTGTGTTCTGGATCTCGGGCTTTTTCTTCACTCAAGCTTTCATCACTGGCACTCAGCAGAATTTTGCCCGAAAACACGAGCTACCCATCGACCAGGTGGGCTACGACATGGTCGTGCTCAGTGCTGCAACGGGAACTCCAACTGAGAGAGCTGAAGACGGTGCTTATGTCGACGGGTTGTTTCTGGAAGGCGCGAGGTGGGATGCCGAGCACATGTGTGTAGCTGAATCGCGACCTCGAGAGCTTCATGTCAGCATGCCAGTGATCCACCTTCTTCCTCGTCGCCGCGAAGATATAGAGCCGATCAAGGACACGGACCCGAGTGGTACGGCTCACGTGTACTTGTGTCCGGTGTACAAGACCTCTCTACGTCAAGGAACACTTTCCACTACAGGCCACTCAACAAACTTTGTCATGTCAATTCGACTTCCCATGGCAGCCGCTCACCGGCAAAAACACTGGATTCGAAGAGGAGTTGCTCTCTTGACCCAACTAGATACGTAGTGGACTTGAGATTAGTTGCAATTGTAAGGTCAATGTAGACAGAATGTTACACACATCACTGACAAAGTCAAGCGTAACAATTGTTCATGAAAGTCTCGAGTAACGTACTTGCCATAGCCGACTGTTTAGCATTGCTGATCCCAATTGGGATATCCGTCGCATTTGGCGAAGCGACAGGTATGGATGCATGGGAGGAAGCCTGGGATGCCGATTCGCACACCGTCTACTACTTCAATCGGGTGTACGTCTACTGCATGTATTGAAGACGGAGCGAGGGCTTACTTGCAATGTGTTACAGCACAGGAGAAACATCGTGGACAAAGCCAGAAGTAGAAGGCTCTGAAGTCGGCGATAGTCTTTGGCGCGAGGCGTATGATGAGGCGTCAGGGACAACATATTACTACCACATTCATACTGGAGAGACATCTTGGACACGCCCCAACGAAGACGATGAACTAGAGGAGGACTTGAGCTATCTTTCATTCTCGGTAACAGTCCTTCAGGCGCACTTTCGTGGTTGGCACGATCGCATCCTTGTCAAGAAGATGATGCGGAGCATGTACGAGATCTCTACAGACCCAGGGAGCGGAGTAAGGGTATTCACAAATGTGAGGACACGTGAGGCTACCCTTGTACGCCCTCTTCTATATGCACGTCTCGGAATTGCTGAAGGTGATGAGATTGCTGATGAAGATAGTGAAGCTGATAGCGAGGATTTTGAAGCACTTGCGGATGCCGAGATAGACGAAGATGAAAATCCGGACAACAACGAGGAGGGAGATGACGAGCCGAGTACGATTACTAACAAAAAGAAGCGAAAGTTCCCGCGGTCAAAGGCGCAGCAGCTGGTTGACTTTGCAGAAGACAGCCCTGACACTGCCACCAGCCTAAATTTGAGCGGTCTCAATGCTTATAAGCTGTCATCTCGCATCTGGAACTTAGACGGTTTGCTTAAACTTGTACTTTCGCACAATAAGCTTGTGCGGCTGCCGTCGGGACTCCAGGATCTAACGAAGCTGGAAGTTCTTGACGTCGATCACAACCTCCTCAATCGCTTGCCGTCATGTTTGCAAACGACCGAGTCCCTTCGAGAACTCCGAGCAGCTCATAATCGAATTTCGAGTTTTTCAGCTCGGCTCTGGAAACTTCGAGGGCTGCGAGAATTGGATCTTAGTCATAACTTACTCAAGCAGCTCCCATTCGTTGAGGGCGATCTTACGCTGTTGCGGGAGACGCGGGAATGGCAAGTTGGCGTTGGGTTACTGCGCGAGCTTGAAATTATTAAGCTCAACAATAATGAATTCACTGCCGCACCAATATCTATTGGTCAGTGCGAGTCCCTAGTGTTTCTCGATATGTCGTACAATTTTATCAAGGGACCACTACTAGACGAGATCGCGGGACTGAAATCACTGAAGATACTCCGGCTTGCGCACAACAGTATTACCACCCTCCCAGAAAATATTGGAGATTTAGGGAGTCTCGAAGATCTTGACGTGTCTTACAACTCATTGCAATCTGTTCCTGACACGATAGGAGCTCTCCATAACCTCAAGTCGATAAACCTAGCAAATAATGACCTTCAAGCACTCCCGAATTCTTTTGGGGCATTGGAGCAGCTTGAATGTCTTGTCGTTGATAGCAATGGTCATTTTGCAGCGCTCGGAGCTTTCATGAGACGATTGTCTGGGCTCAAGCATGCATCGTTTGCAAACTGCGCTATTGCTAGAATCGATTCACCAGATATTTTTCGTGAAGCGCCACTGCAAACGCTGGTGCTTTCGAACAACTTGTTGTCGTCTTTTCATCTCATTTTTGGAAAGAATTCACTTGAACTTCTAGATTTGAGTACCAACCAACTTTCAGAAGCTCCTATTGAGATTCTGGAGAATTGTCAGCGCCTGCACACGGTCAATCTCAGCGAGAACCAGCTCATAAATCTTCCTCATACAGTTAGCCGGCTGAAATCGTTGGAGTGTCTTCGTTTGGATGGAAATTACATAGAAAAACTTCCTGATGAGGTGACAAGTTGTGGAAATTTAGTTGAGCTTCACTGCAACCGAAATCTATTGATTGCTTTACCCGGGACTATTCATAGGCTTCATCGTTTGGAGCACCTTCATGTATCTTTCAACCAGATTCGAGCTCTCCCATCTGCGTTGCGTGAACTTAAGTATCTTCGTTGCGTCTACGCTAATGATAATTTGCTTGAGATTGAACCCCCAATGTTGTGGTTGCTTGAAGGCACACGTTGCTTCTTTGAAGTATCAAACAACCCATTCACTAGCTCAAAATCACTGTTGCTCAAGTGGAAAGAGGTGTTCTCCAAAGCAATCGGCCTTATTAATGCCAATGAATTTGCTAAAAGTGATGATCTTATGTCACATCTCATCCATCAGGCCAACTCGGCTACTTCAGATGTGTTGTGGGCAGATAAAGTGCGATACTTGCCTCGTTGGCATTACCATAGAGCTATTAGCCGCGTACTTCAGCTCACAGACACAGAAGCAAAGGTAACCCAGTTGAGCGAGAGAGTATCAGTGCTGGAGACCTCGTTGACCACCGAAGAATTGCTCAAATCTCGGAGTAAATACGAGAAACTGAATATGTCAGAAGCTCTAAAATCCAAAGTTGAAAACCAGGAGGAGTTGCATGAGTGCTTCGAAAAAGATGTGATCGAAGACAAGGCGCTTGCTAACGAAGAGCAGCCTGAAGACGGCAATGATGGAGGTACCAAAGACAACGGGCTGCAATTGAATGTTGTAAACATGAAAAACGATCGAGAGAAAGTGATATTAAAACACCAGCAACTAGCGCGCGGGGCTCTCCATGACCTACGTAAAGCTCTCGCTGGAGATATTCAAGACCGAACGACTGCACATTACCTTGAAGGGATCGCGCACATAGCGTGTCGTCAGTACGCAGAAGCGACTCGAAGCTTTTCGAGTGCTTTAGACGCAATCGTCCAGCGACCTAATGCTTCTGTCGGTGGCGATCAAAAAGTGCCGCGAGAGAGCATACGCATTCTAGAAAAGCGCGCGGAGGCGTTCTGCCGACTTGGACAGCTACCTCGGGCGATTGAGGATATCGATCTTGCATTACATAGATTTCCAACCGGTGAGCTTGGCGAGGAACGTCGTGACCAAATTCAGAGTTTGCACAACGAGTACGCGCGTTTATGGGAGATGCAGCGCACGGAATACTTTGTTGATGACCACGAGGTCTGCCGCGCGTACGATGTAGAGCACAATACAGGGTTATTTCGGCGTCCTGAGGTCACAGATATCCTAGCTGACGAGGATGACGAGAACAACGCACCCGCTAAAGGCAAAAAGAAACGACAGGCTAGAGATGAGTATGCGCTCCCACCCGCACAGCGGTATGAAAAAACGGTCGCAAGCACGTACGAAGCTCTAGAATCCGAAGATGCACGTGTGAGGTCCGGGTTTGAGGCGATTCTGAAAGTAAATGCTCTCCACTTGGCTCGTGCTAGAGACTTTAAGCGTGGAGTTCGCGAAACACTGCAGCTAGAAATGGAAGAGGCCCGACAGCGCGCAGTGGAGGCAGAACTTGCACGGTTAGCACTGGAAAGAGCCGCCGAGCGTGAACGCGAGTTCAACGAGCGGCTCTTTATGAAGTACGAAGACGACTACACGGCTTGGCTCGTGGCGGAAATTGCGAGACTCGAAGAGGAGGAGCGTCGACGACAGGAGCAGGCGCTGAAAAAGCAAGAAGCTCAAGCAGCGTATGCAAAGCGGCTCGCGAGGCGTGGAGGAAAGCGGCAGGCTCAATCACGGCGGAAGTGACCTACTCAAACTTTCTCGCAGATGAACACGCAAGTCCACATTCGTAAATCATCACACCCGTCGCTCGTGTATTTAGGTAGTGCGCTCTCTTCGCGTCCTGCGCGAGCGACTCGACCGACTGACTGACTATTGTAGGAAGATACCTGCAGCCTGGACGCTAGTGGCGCAGGGCGATATCGTAGGTCTGCTCGGCGATGCTGCGCTCCTCGTCGGTGTTGATGACGAGCACCTTGATCTTGGAGCTGGGCGTGTTGATCTCGATGGGGCCCGAGCCCATCATGGAGACGGCGTTCTTGGCCTGGTCCAGCTCAATGCCGAACAGCTCGAGGTTGGCACAGACGCGCTCGCGGATCATGGCGGACGACTCGCCGATGCCCGCCGTGAAGACGATAGCGTCCGTGGCGCCGCCGAGCTCGAGCAGGTAGGCGCCGAGGTACTTGCGCACCCGGTGGGCGTAGACGTCCATGGCGAGGTTGGCCATGGGGTCGTTGTCGTTGCGGATGCGGTTCTGGATGACGCGGATGTCGCTCTCTCCGCAGATGCCGAGCAGGCCGCTCTGCTTGTTGAGCATCTTGTCGATCTCTGCGACCGACATGTTGAGCTGTGTGGCGAGAAAGTTGTGGATGGCCGGGTCGACGTCTCCGCTGCGCGTGCCCATGACGAGTCCCTCGAGCGGCGTGAGTCCCATGGTGGTGTCGATGCACTCTCCGTTGCGGATGGCGGCCATGCTGGATCCGTTGCCGAGGTGGCAGGTGACAACGGACGTGTTCTGGACGTCCTTGCCGAGGATCCTGGCGGCCTCGTTGAGCACGAACTGGTGGCTGGTGCCGTGGAAGCCGTAGCGGCGCACGCCATGGTCCTCGTAGAGCGCGTAGGGCACGCCGTAGGTGAAGGCCTTGGGGGGCATGGTGGCGTGGAAGGCCGTGTCGAAGACGGCGACCTGGGGCACGTCCTTGCCAAATACCTCGGTGGCCACGTCGATGCCGAGCAGGTTGCCCGGGTTGTGCAGCGGGGCGAGCTTGACGTTCTCCTCGATGGCCTCGAGCACCTGGTTGTTGATGCGCGAGGCGCTCGAGAAGGCCTCTCCGCCGTGGACGACGCGGTGGCCGATGGCCTGGATGTTGTCCACGTCGGCGCCGAAGAAGCGGCCGACGGCCAGCTCGAGCGCCGTGCGGTGCGTGTCCAGGGGCAGCGAGACCTCCTGCTTCTCGCCAGTCGCCAGGTTCTTGTGCGTGATGCGTCCGTCGGCCGCCGAGGCCGTCGAGAGCTCCACGAGTCCCGAGAACACGGGGCTCCCCACGCCGCCGGTCTCGACGTCGAAGAGCTTGTACTTGAGCGTCGAGGAGCCCGCGTTCACCACCAGCAGGTGCGCCGCGCCCACGGAGGTCGACAGCGCGCGGCCGGTGGAGCTGAGCGAGCAGCGGAGGCGCGCGAGGGACGTGGAGGAGAGCATGGAGACAGGCGGAAGGCTCGGCTTGGCTTCTTGACTTCTTGGGCTCGGGGAAGATTGGCAAGTGACGGATATGCAGGCGTCTGGACGCAGAAAAGCGCGCAGCACCCTCAAGCGGCAACCGGAGGGTGACGCTCAGCCGCTGGCCGGACGTCATCGTCTCAGCGTGCAGCACAAGGGCGGCACGCGCTGGCTGATGTGTATGCAGGGCGTTTGAATCAAACTTTGATCGATCGATCAGCCGACGTAGCCGAGGCAGGCGCGTGTCCGTGCTGGCTGACGAGACGAGCGCCTTTGCTTCAGAAGTGCAGAGACCGAGGCGGTCATGGAGGAGCTCCTGGGGCCGCCGGAACGACCATGGCATCTGCATCTACGACGTCGAGCTGGTGGAGATGCATGAGCGGCTCCTGCTACGATGGACGCCTCGATGCGAGGCGATCGGAGCTTGCAGGCCTGGTCACGCGCACCTTGCGTCTTGCCGGATGGCTGGCGCTAATCGCTCAGCACGCAATGCCCAACACCACAACGCGCCATGCATTTCAGCCGCCGCCGCCGGCCCCCGCCGCCTGCGTCCATTCACCAGCCCCCAGCTGCAACAGGGTCAAGCGCAGCGGCACTTGGCATCGTTCGACTCCCATACTCTCGGAGCGACGTCACATGCCACGCACTTGCCAGTTGCCCAATGAGGGGTGGGCGGCCACCACCTTTGTGCTCGACTCGCGCAATTCCTATACGGCCAATCGCTTCAAGTTGAAGCTCTCATGCACATCCTCCTTTTTTGACTGCACCAAACAAACCAGCGGAGCCTCAAGGTTTGCAGTTCGAAACATGCTTTCATTCGTTCATGAACGGATTTGTTTGGGAAACATTGATGTGTGCTTCCTCGCCTTCCTCTCCAAAGCCACCCTCGTCTTCTGAATAGGCCGAGTACATCTCTTCCGTATTGCTGACCCCACGCCATTGTAGAAGCCTAGCGTGGACTGCGAGTAAACCGTCGTCGTCACGATCGTCTCCAATGTTGGCGCCGCAAGCTTTGATGTCGATGTCTGAAGCTCTTTTCTCTCACAGTACCAGCGGTACATCCAGTGGACAGGTAGCGCAAAGATCATTGTGAAGAACATGGCCCATATCTGGAAAATGAGTTTCTCAAAGTGCTTGGTGACCCCGTTTAGATTAATATGTTGTCTGGCGCTTGCTTATTCTCAGCTTGCTCCAGTGCACAGCCTAGTTTGTTCGACTGGATGGTCCTCGCTCGCCTCAGCCTTCACTCGCGCAGCTTTGCCCGTTTGCTTCGTCGTCCAGAGGAAAGCTGGCTGCCGCGAACAGCTCCTCCACGCGAGGAGCAAGTGCGCGTGCGGCCATGGATGTCAGTCGTCGATAGACGTCCATGGTCGAGATAAACGCACACTACGTGCAGATTGGGTGGGCCGTGACACGAGTTGCGGGAGACGGCAATTGCCTCTTCCGCGCCATCAGCGATCAGTTGTTTGGGATACAAACCGAGCATTAGTTAGCTCGACAGGTGCGTGAGATCGAGACTCCGCGGCGTGGAGCCGCATGCGACTAACTATTGAATATGTTTGAACAGAACCTGGTCGCTATAATGCAGATTCAACGTGAGCATTTCGAGCCATTTCTTGATCTCGATAATGAATCGATGGATGCCTACTGTGCTCGAATGCTGCGTGATGGCGAGTGAGGTGTACTACCAGAGTTCGTCGCAGCTGCTAGATGCTTCAATGTCCACATTGTTGTGCACAAAGATCCACACCGCCGGGTGCAAATCGATGCTGAGGTGACGGCCGACGTTGAGTATCCTGTTCTACATGTTGCTTACACAGGCAATCATTATTGCAGCATTCATGCTGGCTATGAGCTGCTGGAGCAACCAACTCAAGCGCAAGTCCTTGGTGTGGTACCGACCGCGAAGCGCGAAAAGAAGGTGACTCAAGCAGTACCTACGACAAAGGCGAATCTTGACACTGCAATAAAGACGAAAACAAAATCTTCAAAGGTTGCAACCGACTTCACGACTATCAAGTGCAAACTTAACCAACTATGCCCGTTGGAGCCAATTGTCGAAGAGATTAAGCGCAGCAGGTTCGTCTAGAGGGTTCACATTTGGCGATACTGCACATTTTGCGCTGCTTTAAAGAAGGCCGCGAGATACCGAAGATCGACCACACTCTTTTCCAGCGGTGTTGTGTCGCCACTCTCAAAAACATTGAGATGCGCGACTCACCGCTGGAGCGGACAGCCGGAAAGTAGCCAAGCAGTATCAGTATAAGGCATCCTACACTGAACGATACATTTACAGAATATTGGAGAGGACGAAAGAGTGAGCCGGCATACGCCTCAAAAACCATCCCTCAAGCGAACTTGTCGATACTTGAAAATCCCAAGATAATTGCTGCCAAAGCTTTGAACATGATCGCGCTGGCTTTCCGGAGTCGCTTACACATATTCGTTCGGTTTAGATATACAAGAAGAGGCAACCTCCAGCTCAAGAGATCGGAGGCGCTACGATTAGTGAACAGCTGCTTCAATGTGCCCACCGAGGAGCTGATTGACGGAGTAGGACAATCGCCTGTGAAAAAAGATTGGTCGCAGTGGAAGCTAACAAACGATTAGAGGAGCTTGAACTACGATCGTGGAGCAATCCAATCCTAAATCCACCAAATCATGCGTGACTTGATCACACGATATTGAATCACTACGCTTACTAGGAAGTTACTGCCTGAAGGCACATGTAAGCACTACGATTCCTACACCTCGATCGCCTGTGCTTGGCCCCTGAAGACGCAGCAGTGCTGCGTCAAGCAACTCCCCGTACTACCGGCTTCTCCTTTTTTGCTCTGAGAAGAACCGGCGGTCAGCGGCGCTCCCGATGGAGTCGTCCCCTCCCTCTTGCAAGGTCGGAACCACCCGGCACCTGGCAAAAGCCAACGTGCTAGTGGATGGGCTGAGGATTCAGGATTTGGAAGAAAGTTTGTTGGTGGAGCTGCGCGTGTGGTCGCTAGTAAGCGCCCGAACACGCCCTTGGCTTGAAGATGCACGACCTGTCGGATAAACTGAGGACGCTCAGGATCTTGGTCAATTGAAGTTCAGGATTGTTGGTCGATGCTAGCAG
>JAASGX010001010.1:0-10725 GCA_023334415.1 Phytopythium chamaehyphon | reverse complement strand
ATCCTCCTCCACGGGCTCCGCATCCTCCTCCACGAGCTCCGCATCCTCCTCGACGGGCGTGTCTTCAGCCTCCTGGTTGTCGGCGGTCTCCGGTTCGCACTGCTGCTGCTGCTTGTTTTCGGCCTCGCGGCGCTGTTTCTCCTGCTCCTGGGCCTCTCTCGGGACGACGACCACGAGGTTGGAGGCCGGTCCCTCCACGTCGCGCCGGTGGTGGCGGAAGCGGTAGTACCACCCGGAGCTGGCGGGCTGCTTCCAGCCGAGCAGCTCGCCGACCTTGCGCAGCAGACGCGGCTTGTCGACGCGGCGGCCGTCGAGCTGCTCGGTCTCGATCCACTCGACGACCTGCGCCTCGAGCTCGTGCGTGTAGGGCCCGGCGGCCGAGGCGGCGGCCGGCGGCGGCGACTCGGCGCTCGAGGTGGACGGCGACGGCGGCGGCGCGGCGCGGCGCTTGCCCACGTGGCGCATGAGCGTACTGTACGGGATCTGCGTCTCCCGGCTCACGTCCACGGCGCGCTCGCCCGCCAGCACGCGCGCCACGTACTGCGCCATGACGTCGCGCTTGACGTGCGGCATGAAGACTCGGCAGGTTCTCGATTGGAATTAGAGCTCCCTCCGATACCGGTTTTGGGCCGGTATTGCCTGCAACATGGAGCTAGAAGCCCTCCACTAGTAGTAGTCCGCATATTCCAGTCCAGTGGTTCCGCTCGCTGGGAAATAATGCCCCCGCCCAAGCCCAAGCCCAAGCAGACGCGCGTGGCTGTCGACCTGTGGCGCAAGCAGGAGGTGCTCCGCTGGGTCGCGGCCGAGGGCGGCGGCGTCCCCACGCGCGCCGTCAAGCACTTCCGCGCGCGCGGCTGGGCCGTCGACGGCGGCGCCGTGCGCAAGTGGTGGCGCGCGCGCGCAGACATTTTGGCGGCCGACCCCAAGGGCAGGCGGCTGCCCGGCGCCGGCAGGAAGAAGGCCGTGACGACGGCCGCGTCAGCGCCAGCGGCCACGTCAGTGGCTACGTCGATGGCTTCGTCAGCAGCTCCAGGCAGCATCGACAGCGACACCAAGCAGCAGCAGCCTCAGGCGGTTCCAACGACGCCGATTCTGGCCGACGAGACTGCATTACGGGAGGACCAGCAGCAGCAACAGGAGGAAGAGCAGCAGGAGCAGGAGGAGGACGGGGAGGGGCTGGCGCCGGCGGAGCGCGCGGTGCTGCTGCTGCAGCGGCGGTACTCGGGCAGGCTGCCGGACGCGGACGTGGTGGAGGCCTTCGACGTCATGCTGGACCCCATGAAGGCGCGCATGTTCCTCGTCATGGCGCCCGGTGAGCAGCGCGACCTGTGGCTGCGGCGCCAGATCGAGCGCAGCCGCCAGCGTGTAGGCAGAGAACGAGCCACGGCGAGCCAACTCTAAATATGTCATTTCCCAACACGAACCGAGCCATGACGGAGCCCAGGCGGCCGACGCGAGCCGGCTCGCGACGCATGTCGATCGCCGTGACGCCGAGCCACGCGGCCGCGCTGCAGCTGCCAATGCCGCAGCCCCCGGTCAACGGCGAGCGGCGCAAGACCAACGTGGCCACCACGGCGCTGGTGGCGACGGCGGCCGTGGCAGTGCTGCGCCGCTCGCTCTCGGGCTTTCGCTCGACTCGCGACCTGCGCTTCGAGGTGCACGTGGCATCGCACGGAAGGCCTCGCCATCGACTGCTCGTGTCTCGCTCCATGACGCTCATCGCGCTCCAGGCCATGGTGCAGCGCGAGCTGGGCGTGTCATACCAGGACCAGCGGCTGTTCCTCTTTGGCGATGAACTCGAGGGCGACGACGAGCTTGCCGTGTACGGCGTCTCGGCAGGCTGCGAGTTCACGCTCAAGGTTCGCAAGCGCCATCGCAGCATCAGCGACGTGTTTCGGCACGTCAAAACCATCCAGTTCAAGCCGTCGGCTGGGCCAGACGACTACTCCGTCGTCGAGGTGGTCGCGCCATTGCCGCCACTGCCAGTCGTGCTGCGTCGGATCTTCCTCATCGTATCGTACCTCACGACACTCGATCGTATGCAAGCCAAGCGTACGAATCACCGAGTATGGTGTGCCGACCCATTCGCGAGAGATAAGGAGATTGCACACCAAGACGACGAAAGTGCTGTGCGAGAAGGCAACAACAGCCCGCGTTTACCTGGACCACCACGACCAATTAAATCATCTTTCCATCCAAGCACACGCTCTCCATTGAAAGCCAGCACTTCGCCTCCACCCCATACCTTAAATCAGCAAGCGGCCGAAACTCCGCAGTCGTTCGTACTGCAGCAGGCACATGCTGACCAGCGGCTGATCGTGCATGGCGGTCCGTCACTTCTTGCTGCTCAACTCAACGTCCCGTTGCATCTGAAGGTACCGCCAGACGCTCGAGCGCCATCTGCGATTCGCCAGATCCGGCGATGGCTTGCCACATTGAAGTACTTCCTCGATGCAAAAGTACCCGACTCAGTGCTCTATGAAACTGCGCGTGCTGCCACGTATGTTGCGTTCGAGCCAGGAGAGTTTATCTTTCGTCAGGGTGATCCTGGGGACTTCTTCTATATCCTCATCACAGGTTGCGTCTCGCTAGCAGCGTATGGAAATGGTCATTTTGCAACTATGACGCCGGGTTCTTGCTTTGGAGAGATCAGTCTTCTTGAAGCGCGTAGTTTGAGATCAGCAAGTGCTAATGTCAGTTTCGCAACCCCATTGGCCGAGCTGGCACTCGTCCCTGGCGATGTCTACCGGCGGTTTATCAACCCGTTCAAGCAAGCTGTGCTTCAAAGCAACGAACATTCATTGTTCTCCGTCCCGCAATTGCGTGGGCTTCCTCCTACAGCGCTCACGCATCTTGCGTATGGCATGAAGATGTTAACAGTGCGTCCAGGAAAGCGGCTAATCCGGCGTGGAGATGTGGTCAAGGTTCTCGTGCTACTCATCAAGGGCACCGTCAAGGTGTCTTCGTCTCCCAATTGTGGAGCAGGATTTCCTCCAACATTAACGAGGCGCCGGAGCCGAATGGATCACTCCAGTTACGTAAGTTGCTTCGTGTAATTCGGTTGTGAACTTCATCTCGACAGCCCTCTGACATTGGTGTTTCCTCGCAGCGGGTCGTAAGTGTCGTGAATGGTCCGGCAGTGTTTGGTCAAGAAGGCGCTCTCAGCAATAGCCCAACGCCTGCTCCATGGGATGTTGAGGCAATTGACTTGTGCTCGCTCGTGTGTATACAAGCCGATGTTGTCTCCATCTTTTTGCAACCATGCCACGAAACAGTGCGAGCTCTGCTAGCCGAACATCGAATTCGGATTCAGCAGTTCGCGCAGCGCTTTGCTGCATACCAGCCCTTGACTTCGCCCTCGCGTCCAAGTTTCCGGAAAAAGTCGTCACTTCATTTCATCAAGGCAGTGCCGGAAACACCATCGCCGATGACTCCTGATGGACGACGAAGCATTGTGTTTCCCAAAATCCTGCTCAAGGAAGAGGACGAGCCGGGCGATCCTATCGTCCCCAAGACAACCGACTCGACCAAAAGTGGGCAAAGACGCGGGGCGATCCCAACCTCGGTGGAACAACGGCGGCCATTTACTTCGCCCGACTCATTTTTGCTGTCGTCAAGATGCGCAGCTCGGCAAGACGATTTCTTGCATCGCTCATTGCCTTTCTCGCCGATTCTTACACTGCGAGAGCAAATTCGCTTTGCATCAATTGCGCAGCAAACCGAGAAGCCAGGAGAGGAGCAGGCTGCCGAGCGGGTGAGCGCGCTGCTCGATGGACTGCGGCGCCTTGAGCCTGAGGAGGTGCAACTGGTGGCAACCTCCCCCTGCAGCAAACATTTCGAATCACACTACTACTTTGCAGCCTCGCCAACGACCCAGTGAAACTCGTGTTGCTGTGCATATGTCTTATCGTTTCTTCTCTCAATTACTTGAGAGAAAAGATAAAGTAAACTGCAACGCGCAGATATTTGGTTGCCCCTGTGGTTCCATTCAAACGTGTACATGCACCTCATGCTTCTTTACGGACGTAGAAGAGAACGTAGGCGCGAGGCGTGACCGCGCGGTCTGCAGTCGTCTCGTTCGTGAAGCTGTCGTTAAAACTGAACCAGCGATTGTTTTCGGGGTTCTTGGCCACAGCCGTGTAGTGTCCACCACCAAGTCCGCCAGAGTGCTCCGAGACAGCAAACAAGTCATACACAAGCGACTTGCCGTCGTCTTTGGGACCCACGACGTAGTCGGTGAGATCAAACTCCTCAATCGGAAACTGCACGAGCTTGGTGATCTTGTCACGATGCAGATAGAACGAGCTCTGCGCGTACCGGAACCGTTTGAGGTGAACAATCAGCACGTTTGGCATGGAGAACAGGTCGAACTTCTTGAATGCGCGCACGTGCTGTTTGCACTTTGGACAGTACCACGTGTCAGTCGGCTCAAGTTGCTCGCGCTCCGTAAACTTGGCCAGGCAGTCGGACAGAGTCACCTCTTTAGGAGGCTCAGCTGCCGACTTTATGCTCAGGTTCTTCATTGAGTCGTGGAGCTCGATTCGCTTTGCAGAATCCTCGTCATAGCCTTGCTGGTACCCGTAGCGGCTCCATTCAAGTGTGAAGCTGATCGGCTTATCCAATTCTTCGAGAAATTCGGCGGCGCTGTCCTCATCTGACGGCACGTTACTCACATAGGTTGTCGCTCCAGTTGGAGCCGTCACGTGAAGTTTATACGGCGTTTGCTGCTCTTCGTCCGCTGCCGACATTTCGTCGTCTTTCGTTGCGACCAAGCGATGCACAATGCGCCAAACCTTGCGATGTACGTTAGCCTTTGTCGACTCCCGCTCGATAGACACGAGTAGTGGCGTGTTGAACAGCTCTATCTCGACGCGACGCTGCTTCGGGCTTGCACCGTAAATGTCGTTTCCGTCTTCAGCTGGATCCGTAGCACGTCGGTCAACAGGTGAGGACGCTGGGGCTTGGTGCAGCAGTCCCACGAGCTTCATGGGTTTCGCAGATTCGCTGAAGCCGTTCATTGTGAACCGCATTGAGCTGGGTGGCCGCACGAGCGATGAGCCGAAATCGTACTCAGTCACAGGAAGCTCCAGCTCGTAAGCGTGGAGTACGCCCTCACGCACGCGCTCGAGCGACATACCATCACCGTAAGCCTTCACGATTCGGTGGTTCCACACGTCGACGAAAAAAAGGCGCTCTGTAGGAACCTCTGACAATTCGCTGAGTTTGGCCTTGACGTCGCGCAAACATCCGCCATCCTTGTCTACACGCACCGAGTACCGAGTCGGAATATTGCCGTTTGCCCAGAAGAGCTGCACTTGCACATCGATAAAGTCCTCGCTCGGAATTGGCACCGACAGACTCATGAAGGGATCAAATGTCACCGACTCATTCCCGCACTCTGGGTTTGAGCACGTCACGTGACTGCGCAGCTGTCCCATGAAGTTGTCTACGATGACACTGTCGTTTCGACGCAGGTACTGATCCCACTCCTCACGTGCGACCTCTTCGTCCTTGCGGCCGTTTGCCTCCACAGGTGTCGTGTACGGCTTTTGCTTGACACGATTGAGGTCTTCGTGGAGACCATCGAGCAAGAAGTTCATGACCTCTTGGCTGTCCTGCTGCTGGTACCCAGCAAACTGCGGTGCATACTGTCCGATCACGCTCTTCAGCGATGTCGGGGCGATAATTGAAAATTCGTCGCCCCAGATCTTCTTCATGAGGCTGGCAAACTCGATTGCGATACAGCCCTTCATGCCAAGCGGGTTGTCCACATTAATATCATTTGCAAACTTGAGTTTCTTCGTCTCGGGATCAATCGCAAGAAAGTAGTCTTTGAGTGGCGGCGAATTGATCAAGCACTGCAGCATGCTATTGAGAAAGCATGTGTTGCCCAGGTTTTGCAGTCCCACAACGCCAGTGAACTCGGGCTTGCCACGTCCAGGTTCATACCTGTAGTCACGGCTGTACCGATTTTGCAATGACGATGACAATGCCGAGGGTGTCGGGGTAATGATCGCCGTGGACGCGTTGGACGCCTTGTGAGTTCCCGGCGCACACAACATCTCATCTTGCGCATCCATCCATTTCTTGTCGCCATCCACGTCAACATAAATGCGAAAACCGCTGCCACCCGTGTCTTCTCCTCCGCCAGTGGTCTTCACCGCTACGACACGTCCATTGTTCCAGTACGGGTATGTCTTGTTTGGGACCGTGTATCCGACCTGCACCTCGTCACCCACACGGAAAGCGCGCCAGTCGGGCAGCATGGTGTGGGATTTCTCAATGCGCGGTGAGAAGCGCTCTAGCCACTCATCCCACTTGGACGTCCAGCCGCGGTAGTGCACCTTGACACGCTTCTTGTCCGTGTCGATAATGTGCGATTCATACCTGAGTCACGGCAACAGCGCGTTAGCTCGGCGCGAAGATGCACCCAACACGAGCAGCAGCGGGATCGTACCACTTGTTGTCCGTGTCCTTGGCGTCCACGAGATCGCCGGCCTGGAGCTCGCACCGCCAGGCGTTGTCGAGCGCCCACGTATAGAAGCGCCCCAGCTTCCACTCGGGCGCGCCATCGCTGTGGCGCGTCTCGATCAGCAAGTGGTGGAACTTGGCCTTGCCCTCGAGGTAGTCGCGCGCCTCGAGCTTCAAGTCGCCCACGCGAACGATGGAGCCCGACGCGGCCTCGATGCCTGGCTTGTCCAGCGGCGTCCACGGCGCGTCCTCGCTCAGGCGGAAGCACACGCGCACTGCCTCGTGCACGTTGCTCTCGGTGATGCCGGGGAAGTAGTGGGCCGCGCGAGGCTTCATGGCGTCCCAGATGCGCTGCTGGAGCTCCTGCAGCCCCGTGTTCTCGCTGGCGAGCACCACGACGGGGGTCCTGGCCTCGTCTCCGTCGTCCGCCTCGACCGGTTGCTCGAGCCCGTTCGTCCACACCAGCAGCTGCAAAGACGCAAAAGATCGCCCGTCAGCGCTTGCAGGAGTCGGTCGAGTGTTGGTGCGCCGCTCCTCACCTGGAAGGCGACGGGGTAGACGTCGACGACGAGCTGCCTGGCGGGCCCGCGCGCGACGACCGGCCGCGCGATCTCCCAGTCGAAGCCGTACTCGTGGGACAGCAGGTTCCACACGCGCTGGCTCACGAGCCGGAAGTCCTTGCCCTCGGCCTGCCTCCCTCGCATTCGTCGGTCAGTCTCAAGCCCAAGCCAGCGCCCGCCGCAGCGGCCAACGCACCAGCATGGGCCGCAGCACGGCCGCGCCGCGCGCCTTGGAACTGAGCGCGAGCTCCAGCAGCGGCGCGTTGCTCACGCGCGGCGCCCCGGCGTCCTCGGCCTCCGTCTCCGCTTCGGTCTCCTGCTCGTCGTCCGTGAGCGCGGGCCCCTCGCTGTCGCTGCCGCCGCCGAGCGCGCGCCGCCACCACCCGCTGGCCACCAGGAACCAGTCGGCGCCCGCCGCCAGCGCGTCCTCGCGCAGCAGCCGCTCCAGCGCCTCGCCCGACGTCCGCGTCATCGCCCTCCGCTGCAGGTCCAGCGACGCGATCGATGGCTCGTCGAGCCCTTCCTTGTAACAGATTTTTCGAACAGTAACTGCCAGTAAATGCTATCCATTATTGATTTCTAAACAAAATTATGAATTTCTAACAGCCCCGGATATTTAGACCGCCGCCGCGCCTGTTTTTTTGCAGCATTGGCACCTGAGCTGCGACGTGTGACAATAGTGAGTTCTATTTTAAATTCTGACACCATTTCGGATAGAAAGATACGAACTTTCCAACAACTAACAGCAATGTAACATGCCGCGAACTCGTTCCTACGCTTTCTCAAAGCGTCACTTCGGATCTTCCAGCACTCATGGGGGTGAAGCTGCTGCTGGCGCTGCTCGCGGCGGCGCTCGCGGCGCCCTCCGCGGCCCAGGCAGCCGCCCACAGCGCGCGCGGGCAGGTCTTCGACGCGCAGCTGCTGGCGCTGGCACCGCCGCCGCCGCCCGCGTTCGACCTGTACGTGCTGGCGCAGAGCTGGCAGCCGCAGTTCTGCGCCGGCACGGCCTTCCCGGGCTGCGCTCGGCCGCGCGCGTTCTGGCGGTCGCACCTGACGCTGCACGGGCTCTGGCCCGAGCGCGAGCGCGCGTCTCCGCCGAGCTTCTGCGCGGGCGAGCCCTTTGACGGGGCGGCGGTCGAGCGCGCGGTCGGGGCGGACGCGCTGCTGCAGTTCTGGCCCAACGTCAAGGCCCAA
Source organism: Phytopythium chamaehyphon (assembly GCA_023334415.1). Lineage (NCBI taxonomy): Eukaryota > Oomycota > Peronosporomycetes > Pythiales > Pythiaceae > Phytopythium > Phytopythium chamaehyphon. The sequence goes on along the minus strand of JAASGX010001010.1, from coordinate 2,500 downwards.
GAGGGCGCGGCCGACTACGCGGGCTTCTGGCAGCACGAGTGGACGCGCCACGGCACCTGCTCGGGCCTGCGGCTCGCAGACTTCTTCGCGCAGGCGCTGGCGCTCGAGCGCAACGCCTCGCTCGCCCCCACGCCCTCGCTCGTGCAGGACAACGTCGGCCGAAAAGTCAGCACCTCGGCCCTGCGCGCGGCCTTCTCGCTGCCGTATCTGCCGGTCGATGGTGAGGACGGCGGCGAGGCACCCACGGCATCGTCGGCGGCCGTGCTCAAGTGCGTTCACGGCGACGCGCTCTCGCAGGTCTTCACCTGCTGGGAGAAGAACGCGGCCAACGAGCCTGTGGCGCGCCGCGCGTGCCCCGCGCACGTCGTCCGCGAGGACACGTGCTTCAAGAGCGACGTCAAGATCGCGGCCTTCCCCGATGCTTGAGCTGCCACTACGGTCGACAGCTGCGTGCCGCTTTAACCGGCACCGGCTGGGATGACCCAGCGAGCGGTGGACTCTTTCTGTAACGTTTGAACGTGCATGTAGGGACTCCTTTGCATAAGAAAACATGTAGCTATGAACGTTGTACATTGCTCTTTGACTTGGCTGAAGCCTTTGCATTGCTTTGGGCATTGCCAACTAAAAGGACGACGACTGCAAACAACAACTCAGATACGGCTCCGCGCAGCTCGAGGTGCAGCTTCAATTCCCACAAACTATTGTGAAAAGCAATTTGTCATCGGAACTGCCGCTCACCAGTGGCTTAGTGGTGAGTCGCCACTACCTGATAACAGTTGCAGCCAAAATCATACGGAATGGAGGCATGTCGTCGCACTTGCTGCAAGCAAATACCGCAGCAACCGTGCATGCAGCAATAATTTTCATCTTCTTGAAGGCGCTAGTCATGTGGGCGACCTATTTCAAGCTAGCTTTTGTCTAGCAGATGCTCCAATCGCATCGACACGCGACTAATTTTCGTCCTTGAGTCCCTGATCAGGACAAGATCGAATACTAACCCGCCCGTTTTCCTTGTATGCTGTGCCGCTGGTGGTCGCCCTCGACGAGTCACGAGCTTTCGAACTCACTGTGGCGTTTACGTGTATCGTAACATCGTCCTTGTGCGCTTCGACACCGAGGAGAGTGGTCTGACCGTCTCCTCTCGGAACGTTCAGTTCACAACCTGCCTTCGAGACTCAGCCAAAACCTCTCTCAGTCAAGCTTCCGACACACAAACTTTTCATTCTTTCAACCAGGTCAAGAGCAGTCAAGGCGTTACTCGGCACTTGCTCCAAACAAAATCATGCATCGGGGCGGTAGTTTGTGCCGATTCTGTGGATCCTGGTTTCCTAGCCATGTGCATTTGAGAGAGCACATTATTGAATCTGGCCACCAAATGCCACCACCATCATCAGCAGAAGTTGCCCCTCCACCACCGTACTTGCATCCAAGACACAACCAAACACCCTATCTGAGACCGCCAATTGTAGTTCAACCTGGAAATGCTGCCAATGTGACAACTGCACCTTACCGCGGCCAGCAGCGGACTGACACAAATCGGTGTGCTGTGTGTGCGTAAGTGTTTACTAGCTACCACAATCTCCAAGCTCACTTGGCATCAGAAAGACACTATCGCTGCCGTCACTGCTTTCATATGTTCTCCTCACAAAATGAGATGAATCAACACATTTATCGCGCACACACAGAGCCATCAGTGGCTCCGAGCCGGGTGCAACCCCAGAGTGTGATTCCACCACATCCATCGAGCATTACGTTCGACGGAGGTATCTTGAGCGCAGAGCGAGAGAATCAAGTGGTCTTGTGAAAGGCGGGGCTTCTTCAGGCAATTCCTAGCGACTACACTCCTGGCACCCGCAATCGATTCATCTATCTCGATATGGACAATATCGTGTTCGCGATGCGAAACAGTCACATCTATCTGCACGTGGATGGTGCATCTCAGCCAAGTGATTTGCGCCTCAATGTTGGAGCTTTCACAGATTGTGTGTGCGGGCCAGATCGGTCTAAAGTGCTGCACATGAATGCCTTCTACTTCGGCACCTCTGACAGCATCACCACTCTATTTGAGCAGAACGGGTGGGCAGTGACAAAGCAAGACACGGTTGCCGACACGACTATGCAGCACCAGCTCTTCAGGAACCAAGTATGGTGCCCCCCAGGTATTGAAGCACAAGCGAAGTCTCTCGTTCTCATCACAGGGGATGGAAACGCTAGTGCGCCCCTCGGGTCGTTCTTGAATGTTGTCAACAAATACCTGGAAGCCAATTGGTACGTGGAAGTGCACTCGTGGCTTCATTCTCTCAGCCGCAGTTATATCGACTTTCAAGACGACTATCGACGTCATTTCGTCGTGAGGCCATTAATAGGCTCACACTACAAAGGCTCCTACTGGCTTTCTTTCGAGTGCTGTAACGCCAAATACATGCCGACTAGTCGGACGGACATCATGCTGTGGGCGGCTATGAAGTACTGCAGCTGCACGCTGCCGACCTTTCCCTGT
>JAASGX010001009.1:0-10747 GCA_023334415.1 Phytopythium chamaehyphon | reverse complement strand
TGCTTCCCTGAACCAACAACCCGGATGCTGTATATGCTCCGTAGTTCTCGTTCGGTACGACGTTCACTGTGCGGGAAGATGAACATTGGCTTGGCAGAGCGTACCACGAGTGTACCAGAGTCCTTGTTCATGACGAGTGATTCGGTGCGCCCATTAACCACGAAGCCGATCGAGATGAGACCCATGCAACATCCAACGATGGTTTTCCACCACCAATCTATTTCGTCTGGTGCCGCCGTGACGAAGATGACTGCCCCGAACGCGATCGCCACGCCCACAACCCAGTACGACCATGGATAGTCCTTGAAGTGCACCTGAGAGTGTCCAAATCCCAATCCAGACCGTGTAAGCACTTATCCACATCCGTGACGATGGTTACTACGCTAACAGAGCACACCTTGCGTACGGCAGGCACGCCTAAGTCGTTGGAGAGCACACTGGCTCTCGGGTGAAGTGTGCGACGAGTTGCTTTGCTCATTGAACGACGAAATCTCTCGAGTTGGAGCTGGGTTAGCCGACGCTCGCGAGCTTTCTCTGGGTCTTCACTGATATCGACGCCTGCCTGGGTGTCGTGAGCTACGCGCTGAGCTACAGGATCTTCAGTTGCTACCTTGATTTGGGGCATTGGGGAGTCGCCATGAGTCGATAGTCCGCTATCATCATAAATCACTCGATCGCCCGATTCCACTGAAACCCGCATCTTGCTGTCAACTCGACTAATTTCGAACTGCAACTCGCTCACACGCAACTAATTTTACAGCCCAGACTCGAGTCCGTGGGTGCAAGTATGCGTTGACACAATGCCAACCAATGCATTCGAGCGATAGAAGCTTCAGTTGCATTTAAATCAACGGACACAGTCCGCAACCGAGGCGTGGACCTTGAAAGTCCCGATTGAAACGTATAACGTCTCTATTCGCCTGTGAAGGTGATCTCGACGACCATTGGCCTTACCGCCAATTCTGGGAAGACAACCACTTTTCCGTGAAATGCACCGATTTGATTGCCCTCCAAGGTACCAGGGTGGCCATCACAGCGTCGACTAACATCTTTGGTTTATGGTGTCTTTGCTCTACTGCAACTGTGTCGTGAACGTCACGACATCTGCTGCTGCGGCTCGGTACGTGTACCAGTCTGGTGGTGCAGCTCGTACTTCAGCAAGTAGATTTCGGATTCTCGCTTTGAATGTCATGCGGTAACAAGCATCTTGCCCATGAGGTGACCAAACGCGTCCGCCATGATCATGTTGACCCACGTCTCAAAGCAGTTCGGCGCGTTTCATTGGCTACTTGCTCCCCTCCCGCCCTGCTATTGGTCGCTTCCAGCCAATCGCCTCCCGACCAGCACTCACCTCTCCGTGTCAAACCGCCATCTCCAGCCATTCCCAATCCGTCACTACGCTGCTCCTGACCGCTGCTCGCATGGCGCGGCTGCTGTCGCCCGACGCCGCGGGGCTGGCGCTCGCGGGCGCGCAGCTGCGCTCTGGCCGCCTGGTGGCGTTCCCCACCGAGACGGTCTACGGCCTGGGCGCGAACGCGCTGGACGCGGCGGCCGTGCGCGCCATCTTCGCGGCCAAGGGCCGGCCGCTCTCGGACCCGCTGATCGTGCACGCGCGCTCGCTGGCGCAGGCGGCGGCGCTCGTGACGCTGGACGAAGACGGCCGCCGCGCCTTTGACTGCCTGGGCCGCGCCTTCTGGCCAGGCCCGCTGACGCTCGTGGCCAGGGCGGTAGCAGAGCTGCCGCCCACCATCACGGCCCAGACGGGATTCGTGGGCCTGCGGGTGCCCGCGCACCCGATCGCCCAGCGGCTGCTAGAGGAGGCCCAGGTCCCCATCGCGGCCCCCAGCGCCAACCGGTTCGGCCACGTGTCGCCCACATCAGCGGCACACGTCATGGACGACCTCGGGAGCTGCGACCACCTGAGCGTCATCGACGACGCGCAGGCAGAGACAGAGACCTGCCAGGTCGGCATCGAGTCGACGGTCGCCAAGATCGTGCCCGAGGCGCGCCAGATTGTCGTCTTCCGGCGCGGAGGAGTCTCGGAGCAGGCGCTGCAGCGGGTGCTCGACGAGAACATCGAGCTGCTCGGCGGACAGTACGCCGTCGTGGCCGTGCAGCCGCCCAAGCGCACGGCCGAGAGCGACGCCGAGACCGTCGACGAGTCCGAGGGAGAGAACCAGCAGGCGCCCGGACAGCTGCTCACGCACTACGCGCCGGACGTCGACACGTACCTCATCCAGGCCGACGCCGACGAGGACATGCGCTTCTCCAAGGAGGACGGCAAAAGCTGGGTCGTCATCGACGTCGGCGGCAAGCTCGCCGGCCTCCAGTACAAAGTCAAGGCGTACCAGGACCTGTCGCCGTCGGGCGACGTCACCGAGGCGTCCAACCGCATCTTCGACGCGCTCCGGTGGGCCGAGGGCGTCCCCAACGTCACGCGCGTGCTGGTCGCGGACGTCAAGACCGTCAACCACGAGCACGCTGCTGCACTGCACGACCGCATGTTCCGCGCCGCGTCGGGCAAGTGCCGATCCCTGCATCTATAGATCCCGGGAGACTTTGAGCAGCATCATGATTTAGCTGCGAGTCTCCTTTACGAATTGCATGAATCTATTGTCCGATCGAGTCGTCTTTCGTGGTGTTCATGCTGAAAGTGCTCGCTATTCCTGGAGGATATGACTGTCTCCGCCAAGAAGAGCTTGGCGGCTCTCTCTTGCAAAAAGGACGCGAGTGGACACGGTCGTCAGCAGTCTCGCTTCAGCCATGACAATGGAGACCCGCCTCCAGCTCCGACAGCGCCTGCTTCGAATTGGAGATCAGACGACTTCGGCTGCGAGAATACCCTCGACTACTCTTCTCAAGCCACCTCTCACACAGCCCAACGATGCCGAAAATGAAGAAGATGACGATGATGCAAGCGAAGAAGGCGACGATGGTGAGGAAGAGGAAGAGGACGAGGGTGACGACTGCTCCGTGGGGACGACCGACTCGACTTCATCGACTCGAGCGAATAGGAGCAACAAGGGCGTCGTTCCGTCATCGGGTGTTGTCAAACTGCTTTTTAGCTCGAGCAACCCACTCGGACGGCACCCAACAGTGTGCTTTGAGTATCCGTCGCTCCTGAACACAACACGGACATACCCTTCACTCAACGCGGACAGCAACAACTCGGGCATGAGCGGGGCCATTGTAGCCGTCAAGGCGCAGGACCTGCAATTATACTTCAAGACGCACTGGGAGCGAAATTGCGTGAAAAATGCATTCGCTGCCGCGGGGTTTTCTCGCACCAAGAAGAAATGGGTCGAGTGGCATGTGGCTTGGGCCAAACACATACCAAAAGACAATTTCAAATTGTTCAGAGGAGGTGGGGAAGCACCATATCGCGACATGCAGGTTTTCAATCACTTTCCGGATCCATGGGTTCTTGGTCGCAAGGATCGATTGCTGAAAACCCTTGCGGGCTACCGCCGTAGATTTGGTGCCGAACAATATGGCTTCTTCCCTGAGGGTTTTAATATTCCGGGCGACTTGGATGCCCTCGCTCGAGCAATTGAGCGTGACCGCGCATCGACGACAACATCAAAGCCGTCAGCTTGGATAGTAAAGCCGCCAGCATCGTCTTGCGGGCGTGGGATCCGAGTTGTAGCGGCAAAAGACACTGATAAGCTGCTTGCTGATCTGAAGCGTGATTCGGGAAAAGCGAAAAGGTTCAAGAAGACGAAAAAGCAATCGAAGAGAGCTGCTACTCCTGAACAACCTGAAATGTGCAAGAGTAAGGCAAGACAATACGTCGTTCAGCGGTACCTCGACAATCCTCTGCTTATGGGCGGCTTCAAGTTTGATCTTCGATTGTACGTAGTTGTCACGAGTGTCGATCCGCTGCGCATTTATTTGTTCGAAGAGGGTATCACGCGCTTCTGCACAGCAAAATACTCGCTTGGTAATACCTCAAACCGGTTTGGGCACCTTACCAATTACTCGATCAACAAGAAGAACTCTTCTTTTGTCGAGAACGAGAATGCTTTACAGGAGAATGTCGGGAGTAAGTGGAGCCTCTCAGCGCTGCTTAAGCACCTCGTGGCTGAAAAAGTGTTACAAGACCCAGACATTTTAAGGGCACGTATTCGAGACGTCATTTGCAAAACCATTATCGCGGCCGAGGCACATCTCACACCACTGCACCACCAGTTTGTTAAAAAGACTCAAAATCTCAAGTGCTTTGAACTCTTCGGCTTCGACCTCATGCTGGATGCTCAGCTTAATCCATGGCTGATCGAGGTGAATGTGTCACCGTCACTGATGGGCGGCTCGCCACTTGACAAGCGGGTCAAAGGACTCCTCCTGAGCGATATTTTCCATCTTGTCGGTTTGCAGATTCCAATTTCGAGCATTCCAGAAATCTCTCTTCCGTCAGGTTTTGTTAAACCTGATGCGTCAGCAACCGCAACAGAAGGTACGTTAGACGGTGACAACAGCGCTCGAAATCGCACAATCGCCGATACAACGCGAGCCAATAATCGATTCTCTACAAGTAAGGCGCTCCATGAGCTGGCGTTGGATACGAATGTAAAATCCTTTGATACCAAACACCTGGAATGGTTTGCACCAAGTGATTGGGATATTCTCGACGCAATGGACGACGAGATGGCGCGTGCGGGCAATTTTGAGCGCATCTTTCCAAACCGGAAGCACCCTGACGAGACGACAAGACATTCTACACTGTTCACTTGTCAGAGATATGCGAACGCTCTGTGCTGCAAGTGGATCCAAACACCTGCTACTATTCGTGCAAGACGGCACGCATTTCTTAGCAGCAGCACTAGTACCGTCAAGGATGCCAATAGATTCTCATCGCGTAGCTTATTGAGTTCAGCGCGGTCAACGTCTTCACGCAAGATTTGATCAACTTTGTAACATACACATTTGGCCGGGTATGCATAAAGACACAAAGTTGATGGCAGCGGAGCGTGTTATTTAGTGCGCCGTGAATGTTTTCCGTTGTCTTGTAGATCTATCTGGACTAGAGCTCGATTTGCGTCCTTCGCCGTGTTTGCTGTCAGCGATAAGGATCTCGCCGATTGGATATGCGATCGATCCACTACCTCCCCTTTCACTGACATCACCCATTTCGGTCATGGTCATTGCCGCTTCAATCGATGGTGGCTGCACAGACTCCATAATTGCGGCAAGTGTTGATCCAGGCGGATCTCGAGGTCCCAACACAATTTTCTGTGATAGCAAACAGCAGATTAGGCGCTGAGCTCTAGTAAGACTACACAGTCGATGCGTACGTACCGCCACCTCTCGAGTAGAGAACATGTTACTTCGTCTCCCATTTCGTCCACTGTTAGTGTGGAAACATTCCTCGGGGGTTTCGTTGACGTGTGCGCTGTGCTTCACTTTGAGTACCATGGCCACCTCAGTCATCTTCTTCTGGAGAGCTTCCAGCATAACGGATGACGGAAGTTCGCTCATGACCATCGGTCGCGTCCCCGAGCTCACACCTCCTGGACCAGAGATCATCATGCTCCCCGATGAGCCCATTGGTAATAGTAGCGACGAAGATGACGGAGTTGACGGCAGCGACCTCTTTGTCTGGAGCGTTGGGAGAATCGAGGCCAGCATACTCTCAGCTTGAAGGATTTCAAGGCATCGCAGCATAACGACCCGTAGTTGCGCGTGCTCTTGATTGCGCGCCTCTCGCATGTCGTTATACGAAGCGATACGTGCTTCGATTGCGTGCACCTTGTGCTGCAAGGCCAGCTCCGCAGTTGCCGATACCTGCATACTGCCGCGAATATGTGCATGTCGAGTTGCTCTTTCACTTGATATTGCGGCTTGCTCCTTCTCTAACGTTGCCAGCTCATCTTTCATTGCAAGACTCGCCCGATACATGGCGAGGAGCTGCTCTTCTGTCTCGCAGAAAGCAGCGGCAAATTCGGATGGCCCAGTTGAACACCTCAGCGTCTCTCGCACATTGTCAAATGCAGCCTAGAAGAAAATATGTCAGTATCATCCAAACAGCCAAATACCATAATGTAGTAGCCGTACAATGTAATCGACATGCTGAATACGGTACTGTGCATCAGACATCGAGCCTAAGCGTGGACCCGATGATGCATCGTGGTTGGACCTACTTGTCGACACCGCAGGTGGATCGTCGAGCAAAACACTTGGGTAGCTCTTAGAAGGGCTGGTAGATGGCCGTATACTAGCTGCAACGTTCATGAGACGTTCAACATCTACGATAACAGCTTCTTCGGGAGGCAAAGTAAGCTTCCGTTCTTCTCGCTCCTGATCGGCCTGACGTTCCAATGACGCAAGTTCCTCGGACAATGCATTACGCACTGTCTTTGTTGCGTGAATCTTGTCTTCAATGGCTGCATTGGATCGTTGAACATCGTCAATATCAGTTTCGAGCTTCCGTCGAACAGCCTTTAACGACAACAATTCTCGTCGAACTCGGTCTACAGCTGTTTTGACTTGCTGCTGTGCGGTTACGAGTTTCATGTACTCCTCTTCGGCCTTGGCAAGTCGCTGTTGCATGACCGCAGCACAATGTGCAACTGCCATGTCGTTTTCGTGAACTGCGTTTACTCCACGCAGCTTTCGCCGGACGTTTGCGATTTCATCGTTGAGGCGGGCCTTTTCTGTTGTTAGTTCGGCGAGCTGCTCTTTCATTATTCGAATTTGAGTTACAAAGGCCGCATCGCTCTCGAGTAAATGTTCAACAGCTGTCTTCGAGCCGCTTGATGATGTTGGCGGGGTCGCTTTCGACTTCAGATCGCTGGTTTTGATGGAATGTCTGGTTAAAAGTGACGGTTCTGTATGACTAACTAGCGGCGGAGGAGTGATCTCAATCACACTTCGGCTGCGGTGCCGAGTAGCACCGCTTGATTGTTCAGCGACTACCGGTAAAGTTGAGGCGCCAAAATCTGATCGCTTTTGCCTGACTCCTGGGGCCACTGACTGTTTCCGAACAACCGTCATTGTGCTGTGGCTTCGTCCTAATTTTTTGAGTGCCGCAACTTGAGCAGTAGTGGTCGACGATGGGAGTTGCTGGCGATCATGCGCAATTGTTTGATTTGAAATACTGCTGACCGATGCTCTGTCAAATGTTGCACTGTCGTGATCGTTCACGCAAGGTAGTTGTGGGTGCATGGACTCTTTCTCCTCCTCTAATTCTCTCATCAGCTCGTCTCGATCCTGCCAGTGATCAGCCCGCTCATCATTATCACCATTAACTTGGTATTTTGTGTCGTCGTCTTCCCGTATTCTCATCTCTTGCATCCTCTCGGAAACTCCTAGATCCGGGGTTGTTGCGCTGTTACGAAGCATAAAAGAAGACTTCGATCCGTACGGGGGAAGTGCTCGCCACATTGCTTCGTGGTCGCGGCTGGCACCTGATGAAGCTGATCCTGTATCAGGAAGAGATGGAGGTCTTTTTCGACGGAGATGTCGTGACGATTCATTGCCAGGTGCCTTTGTAGCTCCCACGTGCACAACATACTGGTTTGAATTGTCGTGCTGTCGCTCGACACGCGCTATGACACCGGTTTGCTGGAGCAGCTCAAGCGACTTTTTGTTGCCGAGCAAATATTCGCGGCGTTTACCAAGGTGCTCATCCAGTAGTGCATTGTACTCAGGGATGCCATCCGATGGTAAAAACCGAGTCGAAAAAGCCTTGTCGGCGCTCTTCTGCTGCGGCATCCCGAGACTCGTCCCGATACTCGCGTCTAGCCGACTGTGAGCGATGCAAAGAGAGCTCAACCAGATGGATCCTGGGAGACTCGATGCATCAACTAGAGCCCATGAATCGCCCGTCAACAGCCCGAAATGGTGGGAATGTGGCAATGAAACGTTACTCGAGGTGAGTAGGTCTATTCTCGGGTTGCTTTCGACTTGTTCATCGTGAAGATGTTCACCGTAAAGACACGGAATTCACGTGTAAAGCACGTTGACTTCGGGCGCTTGCGATGGACCAGCAGAGGTGACCGACTTGAGGGACTTCGGCAACTCGAGACCTAAAAGCGATGCGAGCGGCAGGAACGAGCGCACGACGTCTCCATGTGCGGTCGCAACGTCCCGAATACTGATAAAGACGCTGACGCTTCGCTTGCGAAGCTCGCCCTGTTCAACCATTGTGAGTGAGATTGCAGGACTATTGTCCAACAAGAACTCGTTGCACTCACATGGGTGAGGAGCGCGGCAGGAATGCCAGTGACGAACTGCGGAGTCGGCAACGGGCGCGCGAGCTTGGCGTCTCGCACTTGGGTCGCCGTTGAGGTCGAGAGCACACGAAGCAGCGGGAATGGCTCTGCTGGCGCCGCGAACTGGTCCTCGTAAATGGTCGAGAGCTGCGAGTCGAGGCAAAAAGTCTGCTCGGCGTCGACCTGGAGCCGCAGCGCGTCCAGCCACGCCCACGTCGACTGCACCGGCACCTGCTGCGGCAGACACAAGGCGAGCGTGCTGCCCTCTCCGATCTTGGGAGAGCTCGCCAGGATGGAGCAGGCCGACCTGCCTGCGTCTCCGAGCTTGAACGGGAGCTGCAGAATGCCGAAAGGTGAGAATCCTGCCAACTAGGGCAGCAGATCACCACAAATCACGCACGACACCCTGGTCCGTCGTGAGGACCGAGCCGACCACGGCCCAGTAGGTCGTGAGCTCCTCGATGAGCGCCTGGGCGGGCCCCGGCAGGGCCACGATGAGCCTCGCGACGCTCACTGGACCTCCGCTCGCCAGCTCCGGAGTCGCGTTCCGCGCCGCTTTGCTCCACTGAATCGCAGCCGACAGCGCTCGTTAGCGACTCAAAATGAAGAGCAAGAGCGCGGGGCTTCGCACGCGGAAGATGGCGGCGCCTGGGGCCGCGGCCTGCGCGTCATTCTCGCCCTCGAACGGGGCGACGCCCGAGCGGGAGCTGAAAGGCGGGAAATGAGAGAAAATGAGAGCGTCAGAGGGCGAGAAGGGCCGCAAAACGACCGCCAGAGCCAGCGGAAGACACAGAGGCGGGCGTGTGAAGCGCAAGAGCAAGCGGAGGGCGAGCGGAACGCACCTGAACTCGCCTTCTTCCGGGAACCGCAGCGACAGCGCCATCAAGGTCGGGCAATCGGTGAAATGGATCGGAAGGCCGTACGCTGTACGCTATGGTGAATAATACAGCATACTAGAAAGTTGAAAAGGAAAATTTGCGATTCTTAAGTTTCTAAGCGCGACAGTGGCAGCCAGCTACTTGTGGCGTAGCTAAACGCTGAGGAAGATGCTTGTTAAATCTACTTTGGCTTGGCCACTTCATTCGCAGCGGCTTCCAGTCGCTGCTGGATCTTGGAGGCGTCCTTGGGAGTGCAATGGAAAACCCATTTCTGAAGCGTAGATGTTTCGACTCGCATTGATACCGTCAACTCTAAACAAAATGGAGTCAACTCTTTCAATCGAAAGGACCCAGTCGTGAGTGCTGATGTTCGAGCTTGAGCAAACGCATCCTACCACAGAGCGTACATGATGAATCTCGTCGTCTTCATAGTTCAAAATTTGTATGAATACGTACCATCGTGATCCCAATTGCGAGCATGGGTAAAGATCTGTAATCCCCAGAGGCATTGCATACGAACGAAGAAGCCTTGTGATAAACATCGCAAAACCTCCATTGCGCAGACATATGTTAGTATGATACCAGTGTGTAGAGAGTAATTGATAGGCAAATCTCACCATTCGTCTTCGTTTTCGACTTGCGTAATCCAGATGCGTCCTCGATCGACTCCCATTTCCGCCCTGCAGGTGAACTTCTTACCATTGGCCCCAGTGACAGACATGACTGAGCACTCGAAGCAACTTGGAATGTTGAGAAATGAAAGTTGATGCGTTAGTTCTCAACAAATGCTCCCCATTTCCTTGAAAGGTGCGATCAAGCTCCAAATATCTATCGCCCTTTCTTTTGACTCGAATATATTGAACCCGCATCCAAACATTAGTTCAGACTTTTCCGCAGCTCACACCATCGATATACTTTAGAGGGTCTGTGTAATACACAATTCCTAAACCAGCAGTTGGGAACGAAATCTAGTTGTTCGTTTGCCCAAGATAGTTAGCGGCGAATGTTTGTACATAGCGACTGTGAATTTGCCAGAAAAAATATATTTGTTGGGGTTATCGATCTGAAGGCTCGACGCTTTGACAATGCGGAAAATCAAGTCGCCAGCTTTGTCACCGTCATTTTGGTCCCTAACAAAATACTGACACTACTCCCAATGACGGATATCTCATCTCCTTCGTTGAGCCACAGCCCCCATGTATTTGTCACTGTCGATTGATGACCTTGGTGATAAGGGCTCGAGCTCTTAAACGCTTCGACGTCGTTGCGAGTGAGAGAGATAACTGTTTGGTAGTTCTCAACAACATGCGTGACATTGAGAACAATCAGGTACATTCCGCTGCTGTTGGCGCATATTTTACTATCATTCTTGACAGAGAAATGTGTGTGCTAGCCACAAAGCGGTTGTTGTCAAAGCTCAAGTCGCAATGTGGACAAACAATGGCTCAAAATCATTGTTTCAGAACTTCATTTCTGACAACGTATCTCCATGGGTGTCCCACTTGACTATTGCTTGCTATTGTTTGGGCGTTGACGTGGTGGAGGGCGATGCATTTCTTGGCCGTGGTGCATTTGGACGCGTGTTCAAGGTCATTCACCAAGATGGGAAGCTTTTTGCGCTAAAAATTGTGGAGAAACATTCCGTGGGACGTCTCTATC
>JAASGX010001008.1:0-10751 GCA_023334415.1 Phytopythium chamaehyphon | reverse complement strand
TTGTGGTTGCGCAGGACCGAGGGGCCTCGAAATCCAGCCGCGAGGCGCCTGTCGCCGTCGGGCGAGTCAGTAGGTGCCAGTCGCGGTGGCGAGATCCAAATGAGCACGGCTACATGTTGATGGCGAATGTGTTTGCAAGTTGCAGTGCCAATGTTGTCATGACGCAGGTGTCGACACATTTTCGGGGCCTCGATCCGCCGCGGAACGCGCGCGGAAGTGACGCACGAACACTCGGACCGCTGCGTTCAGCACAAACACGCGGGTGTAGGACTCGCAGTTGACGCGCTTGTGGCCGCTGTGATTTGAGCCGCACAGGTGCACGCAGGGCTCATTCGCGATAAATTTGTCGCGCTGATGTTGAAGTGAGGGAGATGAGAATCACCGGCGGACCCATATCCACTCGAAGCTCTGGTTCAGCACTAGCGAACACTTAGCTCCGACGCAACGCAAAGCGTTGGCTCAAGCAGATCGCTGTTGGCTCCTCGGCGTCATAGAGCGCTGGCCTGATTCTCATTTTCCTGCCGCTGGGTGCTCGAGCTCCTCGCGCTTTGCTCTCTGGTCCAAGGTTTTCCAAATAACACCGAGGCGGTCATCGGAAATTCTTTATGAAGCCAGGATTTCATGAATCATGTCATGAAGAAAAGAACGCTCCATCACCACGAACTCGAATCGAGGTCGACGCGTCGAAAGCTGAAGGCCGACCTGGTTGGCGTCATGGGCCGAAGGCCGTTGACAACTTTGGTTGGTGTTGAAAAAATCTTTGCACGCTCATAGTGAGGCGCAGACATTCCTGGCTCGAGGCTTTTTACTGAAAAGATTCCTGCCAGCGAGCATACAAATTCCAAGTCTCCTTTTCAAAACTTAACGAAACCGCGCACGCACGTGGAGATGGGGGGAGCGACAATGCTCAGTAACTGTACGGTACTGTCTGCACTGACTTGCGGTTTGTATGCTGACTAGCGCGCGTCAATTCGACCAAAAGATTTACTGAAGCGAAGCTCGCAGTACCGTGAACAGTTCACGCTACGGTACTGCTCGGTCTCACATGGCTTCACTCGCTTGCCTTCGATCCGCTCGGCGCCACCTCAGTCACGAATCCGCCGCCTCGGAGCCACTCGATCCTCTCTCAATTCTCATTTTTTCCTTCCAAGCGCCAATGCTGCAGACGGCTCCAGCCCCCGCAGCGCTGCTGCTCCCGTTCTCGGCTTCGCCGACGATTTCGCCGTCGTCTCGAGCTCCTGGAGCCAGTAAGGCCGTCGGCGTGTGGTCGGCCGAGGAGCACGACCGGTTCCTCGAGGCGCTCAAGAAGTTCCCGCAGGGCCCGTGGAAGGCCATCACCGAGTTCGTGGGCACGCGCTCGGTGCGCCAGGTGCAGACCCACGCGCAAAAGTACCAGGAAAAGGTCTCGCGCCGGCTGCACGGCATGCAGACGGGCAAGGCTGTGCGCCTGCGCCGGGAGCACCGCATCGACCACGACGTGCTCGCGCTCGCGACGCTCATCAGCCCCACGGGCTCAGACGCGCGCCGCAAGCACGCCCGCCGCGCGCTTGACGTGTCCAAGCGCGCCATGGTCCCATTGCTGGTGGACCAGAGTCTGTCGGCTGTGGACTCGACCACCACAGCCACCAAGCCTACGACGCCAGCAAAGCCGGCGGTTGCCACGCAGAGGCCCACGCTCGACAAGGTCGAGCCGGACACGGACATCAAGCCGCTCTCGGCGACGGACATTGACGGCGCGTCGCCGTCGGCCATCTCGTCCGTCGGGCTCTTCGTCGAGTTCCAGTGCGACGACGGCATGCTGCTCGACCTCGACATGCTCGACGCCGACGATCTGCCGTCGTTGAGCGAGTCGCTCGACTTTTTCATCGAGAACTTTGCCAGCGTCTGAGAACAGCAGGAAGAGAGAGAACAGACTTGCATCGTAGGATATTTATGCATTGCGTGTTGGCGAGAATGAACTGCTTGATCGGTTGATGCTGGCTGTGGTTCCCATTGATTTTGACTGCCTGTCCTCACCTTGAAGCCCAGCTCATGTTCCAGCCGACCCGCAAGTTTTTCCAGCTGTCAAGGAAGTTGGCAAGCGACAGAAGCCGGAGCAGGAACAACTTAGGAGCGAGCTGCGCCATCGACGCAGAATCCATTTGGTGACGAGCGGCGGCGGTGGCGGCACGATGGACTGACCACCAAGCCCGTCAGCCGCTAGTCGAATCCGTTGCTGGACCCCTGGTTTTCTCTCTCCTGGCAACTTGATGGGCAACCTGTTTTATCGACCGGCACTTCGACTTTCCGCGAGCAATGTGCAATTGCGACCAACGCAGCGTGTGTGGCCACCGTTGTCCTGTGACCAGCTCGGCCACCGACCAGTTGCAAGGCACATCAACGTGTCAAGAGCCGGGAGGAGCGTCGCCGATGGTCATCAAGCGATGGATTCGGTCGACACAATGGCTTCAACGCCCCTGATGTGTGGCCAGCAGCGTCACATTTGGCCAAGATGGCTGGTGAACTAACAAAGCCGCCATGATGCGTGGCCGAATGGAGGTGTTGGCACTGCCAACTTTGCAGTTAGAGGACGCAGGTTACGATCACCGCTTTTCTCTTTACTCACATTGATCCGAGTTACAGCAGCTACAACAGCCCTGAGATTTCGTGGCATGCTGGACTCTACACAATAATGCGCTGCGTCTTGCTACCGACACAGCGATTTAGCAGTTCTGGGCCGACTCGAGTAGCTGCATAACGTTGGCGTAGCTCAGACCGACCTCGGTCACAAGACTCGAGTCAGGCTTGCCGGTCGGGAACCACAGGAAGTCCGGGTGGGTGTCGCTCGAATTCCAGATCCACTCGCCACCAATAATGTTGTCGCTCTCGTCGAGCTCGAGCAGGTACGTGTAGTAGGCACCCGTCGTGTACGAGTCGACCTCGCCCGAAGACACGAGCGGGCCGTCCGTGTAGGTCTCGTACACCCATGAGAGCCGAGTCTCGACGTACATGATGCTGTCGGCCTCGCTGTTGTACGGGTACGTGTTGACGCCGTAGAAATCCTCGCCGGCCTCTTCAAGCGTGTAGCGCTGGGTCTCCTTGACCTTGAAGCCACGCACGGGCTGGTTCCACACGTCCGCGTCGGCCGCGTAGTCGATGATGAACGTGTGGTTCAGGCTGCCGAGCAGGTTGGTGATGGCCACGTGGAAGAAGCCCGGGTTCAGGTCGCGGTACGCCGAGTTGCTGTGGCGGCCGTACTTGTCCGTCGAGTCGCTCTCGCCGTTGTAGCGCACGCCCGTGAACACGGTCTCGACATCCGCTCCGTCGTACACCTGCGTCACGAGCGCCTTGAGGTCCATGACGTGGAACGTCACGCCGTTGTAGGTGACGTCGCACTGCGGCTCGTCCTCGAGGAGAGCGGCCGGAGTCCACGCGTGGCAGATGCCGTACCAAGTCGGGATGCAATAGCCTGAGGACTTGTCCGTGCGAATTGCACAGACGCTCTCGTCATTCAGCGACGAGCAGTCGTCGTCCGTTGTGCATGCAGTGTTGCCAGACTCGGCGTCAATGCCCGAGGCCGCCGAGATCTTGTCCATGAAGTCGGACACGTCGAGACCGAAGGCCGTAGCGTACTTCTCGGCCGCGCTCGCTTCGCCAGAAGACCAGATGACGTTGATGCCGTCCTGGTACATGGGCCAGTACGGACCAGGCCACGGCGAAGGCGTGTACACACCGACGGTGGGCAGGTTGTTGATGTTCATCTCCATGGAGGTGCCAAAGTAGGTCTCGAGCTTGGAGACGTCGGTGCTCGATTCCTCGAGCGTCCTCGTGCGACGCTTAGCCTTGTTGGCCTTAGTCTTGCGGCTGCGAAGCTTGCGGTGGCGACGCCCAGAGTCCGAGCCAAAGCCCGGATCGCACGCATCGTCATTGTCATCGGTTTCGCTGGCGTCGTCGGCGTCGTCGAAATCGTACACGTTGTCCACGTCGTCCACATCGCTCTCGTCGCTGTTATCACTGTCATCATTGTCGTCGAAGTCGTAGTTGACGCTGGTGGAGGAGTAGTTGCTGACGAACTTCACACCACCGAAGGGTTTGAAGTTGGCCGGACCCGACGAGTTCACGAACATGGACGTGTCCGAGACGTTGACATCGACAAGCGTCGCGAGGAACGCGTCAATATCAGGGTCGGCTCTGTCGTCGACCTCGATGACGCTGCTGTTGGCCATAGGCGCACCGAACGCCGGGTGGTTTTTGCCGAGCGTCACAGTGCCGTTCGTGAGCGTCACGGGCGCGTACTTGAGCGGGCGAGCACTGACGGAGTCGCCCATGAGTGCGAGGCCCAGCGCGGCCGCCACGGGCAGCGTCGTCGCAGGACGCACCATTGGGTCTCAAAGGCGGAGGTACTGTACTGCTCTAGGCGGTGGCAGTTTCGCAGCCGAGTGTAATTCGTCCGTCGGAGGGCGGAGGAATTGGCGAATGCCAAGAGGTCTCAACAGCCAATCTCCGAGGTGAGCGAGAGACAATCGCAATGAAGCAGGGCAGACGAACGCAGCGGCCTTGTGCTCCGGCGCAGTGCAGCAAACCTGCTGGTCGCGAATGTGCATTTCAGATCACCTCGCCCGAACCAACGACGGCTGGCGCGAACGTGGATTATACTGGGCGTCATAGAGTATTGCGGTCGACCAAGCACGTGGGAACGGCCGATGCATCTCCAGAGCCGTCCGCGGTGCATTGAAAAGCGCCTTTGGGCATTGTGTGTCATCGCGGGCATTTGGATCGGGCAAGCATTGATAGTCGGACCAATTTGAGGACCTTTTGCTGCCGATTAAGTTGTGCTACGCACTTGACTGACTGGGATTTGAGCTCGATATGTATTTTAACGAGGAAAGTGAACTGTACATCTCGGTCTCGCTACTCACGAGCGGATACGCTCGGAGCTGCTCGACGTTCACTGCAATGCCGCAGCAGCAATCCAATGCGCTGCTGCGGGCGAAAGCACACGGAAGTAACAAGAGCCCTCCCAGCCTCGTTCAGTTGTGCGCGATTGATGCGATGACCAGTGCAGTACGGGTGGAAGTGGATTGTGATGACCAAGAGGAGCTGACTTTTTGTCAAGGGTTTCTTGAGAGAAAAATGCATTGGGCACCGCTTCTCAGCCGGTTGTCGGCATTAGTAAAGGCTCTGGTGTCCGGTGGTCGCTTCTCAGCGCCCAGCAGGCGCGATTCTCTTGAGCCGATTTGACACACACCGCCGACGCCTTTACGGGTCCAATCAAAATGATCTTGAGGGGTGCTCTGTCAACGAGAAGTGTTTGCAACCGGCAGTGCTGCTGTTCACGTCACTCTCATGTGGTCTGCGCATCATTGCCATCCGTAGAGGACCAAGCGTGCACATGACTCCAACATCGTTGTCATCTCAATGCATTCCAATCTTCGATACATATCTTTCCAGTAACATGCACAGCGTCAATCTTCTACGCCTTGAGATTGTCCTCCAGCAGTGCGCGCAGCTTTGAGTCGGCTAGCAGGTCTTGCATCGACCAGCCTGGGTACTCGCCTGACGTCTTCCACGTGTAGAAAGCCCAGCCACCTTCAGCCTGGGCGAAAACCTCGAACTCGTTAGCTACAAACTTGTAGAAGTCATCCTCCTCACCACTGAACTGGCCAGCAGGGACGGCAACGCTCCATTCACCGATGAATACTGCGTTGAAATCTTGCATGTTGTTCCACAAGGTCAATATGTTTTGGTATTCGTCTGCCACGGCGTCTATGAGCTGACTATCCGAGTAGCTGTCGTATCCAAAAGCAAAGAATGGTTGCCACTCGACCCATAAGTTGATGTAGCCATCGGCCGACATCAGGGATGTTGCGAGGTTCACGTTCCCATAGCTCAAGGCCATTATGGACAAAATACAGGCGTTGCCGCTGGAACGAATGGTTTTGTAGGCGTCCTTGTAGTACTCCATAAGAACGGAGCCGTCCGTAGTGCCTGCTGGCCCATTTAGCAACGTCATGCCCAAGAATGCATCTTCGTCCTTGTATCGATCCGCAAGGAATGACACGACTTCGATTGTGTTGTCGACGTTCTCAGGGTAGTCGCTCCAGAACGACTTCCCGAGATCTGTCGGTGCCGAGTGCTGCTCTCCGTTCTGTGAACCTTTCGCCGCGTGCATACTGATGAGCACAGCGATGTTGTGCTTTTTCGCCCACTTGGTGATCAGCAAATCGAGATAGTGAAGTGTATCGTCCGGAAACACGCGCCATCGCTGAGTATTAGACGTGTCGTAGTCATCCTTCCCGATGATCCACCAGCCAACTGGGACGCGAACAGTGTTGAGTCTCACCGCTGCAATCTCCTTGATGTCGTCTTCGGTGATAAACGTTGCGTGATGAGTTTCGAGTTGGGTTCGGACTTTTGACGAGCTCGCAGCACTCGTGATCGCGATGTACTCGCCGCCCAGTCGATCAGCCGCATCAACTGTCGACCAAAACGCAGCGCCCTGCGTCATCCAGTATTCGGCAACTAGCCAGCCACCCAAATTGACGCCGCGTGTCTTGACCGATCCGTTGCGGATGCTCCATTGAACGTGATTGTCAGTGAAGAGTTCCGCTGAGCCGTCATTTGATGTCGAAGTGCTGGTGGTGGTCGATGTACTTCCACCGGAGGTTGCGGACTCGCTGCTGCCGCTGGCTTGAGTTTCTCCGGTCGAAGTCACGGACTGACTGCTGCTGTCACCTGCTAACGACGAAGCCTGGCTGCCATCGCTGGAGCTGGAAGTGGACTGTCCATTACCATTATCGACGCTCTCTGATCCCGACTGGCGTGAGAATACGATCGCGAGGACGACCACAAGGCTGCCGAGCAAAATTGCCGCGCTGATGAGAAGCGCGTGGCGACCGCGCATTGCCTCTCGGGAGACTAAACGTGAAGTGAGCTACCAATGCATGGCCCCACCAGTCGATTCTATCGACTCGATTCAATCAATTCGAGTCGATTGACGTTCTACCACCATTACTGTTGTCTCTGCTGGAGTTGGAGAGTGGTACCGTCCCACACATTGTTAGCAACGGTTTACCACCATGTATCCATCTAGGTTGTGCAGGGAGATTCGAAAACTTTGCCTCTGAATCGCTTAGAGGAGCTCCGTTGCAGTTTACCTTTGTTGATTTACCAGCTATTGATGGTGATGGAAAGTCCTGCTGCAATCCTAGCTCATTGGGATTCGGTTTCCTCTGCGTACTCGGTTGCTGTCAGCAGCTCCACGAGTCCTTGACGCGTCTTGATTCCAACTCGACGTTGGTGCTCTCCGCATCGGACCTCGTCAATAGGATTCTTTTTGCCTGGGATTCGCAGTGCGGATTGGAGCTCGTGAAAAGTCGAGAATGTCTTGAACAACGCGGCGGTCTTGGCAGCGCTAAGTCCTGGAGCCTGCATTAGCATCATCTGGTACAATTCCCCCACTGTGAATTGCGACTTTTTACGGAACTGGGCATTGAATGCCGCAAACAACTGCAGCGGTTGACACATCACAGCATCAAATGTCTGTGTTGCACTTGCTTCGGCCGTGCTGGGTGGTAAAAACGGCGACTCGCGTCGAGCTGGGTTGTCTTGTGAATGCAACTCGGCGTTTCGACATGCATGCCGCGGAAACTTGGCCAGTAGTCGCATATGAACGCCTGAAAGAAAAGCTAAAGACTCGTCGGAGCTCCTGCACAGCTGGACGAAAAATTGGTTTTGGACCTGTGTGCGGCACATTGCCGTCTCGAGGCCACTCGACCGAATTGTTGTCTGCTGCTGAGTAAGCGATCCTTCGACGAGATAGATCACGTGGGTGAGTCCACATGCACTGAGTCGCGACTTTTGCTCAAAGTATCGCCGGTCGATGATGCTCCCTGAGAGATCATTCACCTCTTTACGCTCGACGATTGCATTCAGCATGAACTCTGCATGTAGAATACAGTCAGTTTCATCAGTACCAACCGACACAGTTTGTGTTGCATCGAATTGGGCAAACTCACCACAAATTCTGTCATCGCCGGGGCGGTAACGGCGCGCAATCCATTGGACGTCGCCAACATTGAGCGCACGCACTTCACAAGTAATGCCGCGATCGAGAAGTTTCCGTTCCAAAATCGATCGATTGCGTCGAGAAAGAATCTCTCGATGATCGAGCAGCAGAACGAGTTCCCATTCATCCCCTTCTTGATGTGCACTCACCGTTGCTGGTCTCACGGACGCAGATGATAGCGGACGCTTGGATGTGTTTTCATTAGTTGACTCGTAGCGTTGAGCGGCACCAACGCGTGACCCATTGAGACGGCTCTTCAATCGCTCTGCTAGCGATGGAGGCTCCTCGTCTGGATCAAAACTATAATCAAACTCGTAGCCAAGCTCGCTTTCTGGTTGTGACTGGTCTAGTTGCTCGTCCGATGCAGCAACAACGGTCTCGGGTTCTGACAAAACCTCATCCTCCTCATCCTCAGCGACGTCACACGTGGCCACTGCTGCTATCCTCGCCTGAAATAATGCCGAACACGATGAGTCGCTTTGTGAAGCGGTACGTGATGACGATGAGCTTGATAAAGTAGCTGATGAGGAAGCAGTTGAGGACGCTGTGTCTGACAACTCTCCGGGGCACCGATCGGCGCTCTCTTGGCCCTTAACTGTGAGGAAGACCCCACCGGTAGCGGTTCGTTTGGCGACTTCGTGCGTCGTGCACAGAGTCGCAAGACAGGCTTTGAGCTTTGGCATTGTTCCTGAGTACTTGAAGGTGGGTCAAGTTAGTTCAAGCACCAGGTCATACCAAGAATCAACCAGCCTTACTCCAGCGCGCTGCATCTGGCAAAGCAAATCCTCCAAAGTCATGGCGCTGTCGTCGTCCCAGGCCTTGCTGCGCTTCAGCACTAGCAGCACAAACCACGGCTCTACAAGACAACACACAGAGCCGTCAGCAGTCAATCGCCTCTTTCGTCACCATCAACCAGGCCGTACGTTTGCCCTGCGAGGGAGCGTACATCTTCTCCCTGCTAGAGCTGCCGGCCCCGGCCTCCGTCCCCACGGCCAAGGACGGGAAGGCCGGCTCGCTCGGCTGCGTGGCCTGCTGCTTCTTCCTCCTCGGCGGATCACAACCGGTCTCTGCCTCCCTCGTTCGCGGTATAGCAGTAGCAGCAGCAGTAGCAGACGACGTACTGGCACCGCCGCGCTGGCGGTTGAGGATGGCCTGGATCTGGTTGGCCATGTAGTTGCCGACGTTGCGGAGCTGCTTGGCCTGCCGCCCGTCCGAAATCCGCTCGCCGTGGGCCTGCACGGACGCGATCGCGCGCCCGAAGTTGCTCGCCAGGTGCGACGACTCGCGCAGCCGCGCGCGCACCTTGCGCAGCTCCTCCACCAGCGCGTCGTTGCCTTCGTGCGCGCACCCGCCCGCGCTGCTGCGCGTCCGCTTCCGCCCAGGGCCGTCGTCCGCCATGGCTGCAAATTGTATAGTGGCGTATACAAATGGCCCTTCTCGTATACTATTTTCCGGCAGTGTAAGCCAATTAAGCTTGATTTTAGGGTCAAATATCCGGTCAATGTATATCTGGTTTGAATTTTCAAAAATAGCGCGCACTTGGCAAGAAGCGGCGGCATGAAGCGCTTCCACTCGCAGCAGGCCGAGGGCTCGTACCTGCGCAAGGGCGCGGGCGTCTCGGCCGCCTCCAAGGGCGCGCTCTTCCGGCCGGCGCCCAGCGGCAAGAGCTACATGGACGCGGTCAAGCCGGCGGCAGTCCAGAGCAGCCACAAACGACCGACCGCCCGCAGTGACGCCGAGAACGCGCCTTTCAACCATGAAGAAGCGGTGGAGGCGGCGGAGAGCAAGCCCAAGGCGAAGGAGGGCGAGGGCGGGAAGACGTGGAAGCTGAGCGACTTTGAGATCGGCAAGCCGCTGGGGAAGGGCAAGTTCGGGAACGTGTACCTGGCGCGGGAGAAGCAGTCCAAGTACGTGGTCGCGCTCAAGGTGCTCAACAAGCAGCAGCTCATGAAGTCGGGCATCGAGCACCAGCTGCGCCGAGAGATCGAGATCCAGTCGCACCTGCGCCACCGCAACATCCTGCGGCTCTACGGGTACTTCTACGACGCCAAGCGCGTGTACCTCATCATCGAGTACGCGCCGCAGGGAGAGCTGTACAAGAAGCTCACCAAGATGGGCCAGTTCTCCGAGAAGCGTTCCGCCATGTACGTCAAGGAGCTCGCGCGCGCGCTCATATACATGCACGGCAAGCACGTCATCCACCGCGACATCAAGCCCGAGAACCTGCTCGTGGGCCACACCGGCGAGCTCAAGATCGCCGACTTTGGATGGTCCGTGCACGCGCCGTCATCAAGACGCACGACGCTCTGCGGCACGCTCGACTACCTGCCTCCCGAGATGGTGGAGCACCGCCCCCACGACCACCGAGTGGACGTCTGGACGCTCGGAATCCTCATGTACGAGTTCTTGGTCGGCATGCCGCCGTTCGAAGCCGAGACCAATACGGACACGTACAAGCGCATCGTGAACGTGGACCTCAAGTTCCCCTCCAGTATGTCGGTCGAGGCGCGAGACCTGTTGGTCAAGATCCTGAAGAAGGAGCCGCGGCAGCGCATCCCGCTGGACGAGCTGCTCGAGCACCCGTGGATTGTCATGAACACCGGCCCAGCCGAGCGCCGCTCGTAGTGTACGAAATGAACAGCCAACAGACAAACCGAGCGAGCGACGGCGCCGACGCTCGCGCCAGCCATAGCAGTACAGGAAT
>JAASGX010001007.1:0-10777 GCA_023334415.1 Phytopythium chamaehyphon | reverse complement strand
TGGCGAAACCGCGCTTGCCGGTCGTGGGCGGGCCCTGGTCGGCGCCATCGTCGAGGTTCACAATAACTCCAGCAGCCATGCTTCAACTGGTGCAGATGTCGCTTGGCTTGACTTGGGACTTGTTGTTGCGGATGCAAATTGAGAAGTGAGTTGCTGTGAAAAGCGATGAAAGCGCACTCGGAATCAAGTCGAGCTCAAAATCCTTGGACGAGATCTCGCCTAGCTCAGTGGCTATGAAGAGATGAAAGAGGAGTTGCAGGAGGCAGCACTTGCCGCAATCAAATGCGGTGCTACTTTCGTGCGTCGAGTTGTGGGTGTTTGCCATCAGGAACACAGTGGGAGGTGAGGGGCGAGGGAATTGTGCACCAGAGCGGACGCCCTTGGCGAGTGTGCTGTTTACAGCATCTTCAGCTCTGTCAGCTCGTCGTGATAGGATTAATGATGTACTGCCTCAAAACTTCAACTGGTGCATGGAACACACGAAGACACTTTGTACAGTACAGTACAATCGCACAGCAAAATCCTACCACAACGGCACCAGCCCAAACTCCAGATTTCCCAAACAGACAGACAGACAGACAGACAGACAGACAGACAGACACAAAATAATCTTTAGGGTTGCATTCCCATCGCAGGCCCAATCAAGAGGGCTCAAGAGGTCGACTCCAATTCGCCGCGAAGGATGTTTGAACAAACTGCATGCTGGTCCAATATAAATTATAGTTGGTGCATGACCACTACAGTGTGGTACAGCATAGCTTTGGCTTTGGCGAGGATCTCCACGCCTCGTGTCGCCCTTGCCTTGCTTCCAGCAGATCGCTTGTTGCGCGAGTCAGGACAGCAATCAAACCCGCGACGCGAAGGTCGTGAGGGTGGTGAGCGGGTTCCTGTGGGCGTGGTACAGCAGGTCTAGTCCTGAATTACTGTAGTAGTGGGAAAACTTTTCCGTGATGGTCATAGTCTAGCTTAGCATTTTATAGATGCGCTATGCAGCGAGTTTTCTATCAGGATGTGGTGCTGGGACGCTGAATGTGCAACAAAATTCAAAGACCAACGCCTCTGACTCTGCAGTAAGCAGGCTCTCGATGTACACAGTAGTGACATTTCTGCCTGTGATATGCTTCAAGCCATTATTGGAGCCTGGCTCAAAGAGCTGTCGTCTGCGAAAATATGCAGTGGCGAGTTGTACAGTGCTTAGGCACACCAGCAGGGAGTGGATCTGCGCGAGCAGTCACCGCTCAGCGGTGTCGATGGGCGAAAGTGAACTCAGAGGGCTGTCGTTGCAGTACAGCAGCAACCGCAAACACTGGCGTTGTGGGTCCCGGCAACGCAACGAATCGACAAGTGGACCGTGGCGGGCAGAAGGGCAAGGCTGAGTCAATTCGCTGCGATTAGTTTCGTTGCCCTGGTTCTGTCTATAGACGCGAAACTTCAAAGGTGCACAACAACCGTCTGCAAAGCAAGAACTTTGTCGGCGAACAATGGTTGCGAGTCGATCGCTCTCGGCACCGTCAACACCTCTGTAGCCTTTGATGAGCGAGTTGCAATGCACAACACTGTGTTTGTGGTAGTTTCGAAGTTGGACGAACTCAAGCAAGCGAACCCTGCGCTCGTTGAACTCGGGAGGCGTTGCCGGTCCGTGAACACGTAGTATCCTACGAGGCAGAGCACACACAGAACTGTAAGTTGCTGCTCAACTCTACAACCGTGGCCAGGAAGATCCCAGCAGGTGTAGGTCTCCTCGAGAGATTCACCCGAGTCGTGATGGTTCTGCAGCTCAAAGAGATCCGAGCCATTGGCTGCCTTCACTACACTGGGGTTGCTGTGCGGGCTGCTGGATAAACATGCCACGCGGTTTGGCACAGTGCTCAGCCAGATCAGCTCGTGGGCTCTCAGCTTAGTCAGCTCTCATGGTAGAACACCATCACCGCGAAACATTGATAAATGAGAAGTCAATCAAAACCTTTTACGAAAATCACACACATATAGACATCTTGGGATTTGTATGAGTGGTGAACACGAACTGCCATTTTGAACGTCTTCGAAAATGGCGCGCCTCGTGTACCTGCTGTCGCCCGCCAAGACGCTCGACCTGTCGGTGGCCGCGCTCCGCTCCTTCTCTCAGCCTGCGCTGCTGGCCGACGCACACGCGCTGGTACGCCTGCCGTCGATTTTGGTGGCGTTTTGACCGAGTTACGCTGGTTTTCCTGACTTAGTGGCCGCCTGGTCTTCACAGGTCAAGCAGCTGCAGAAGCTCTCTCAGGCCAAGGTCAAGGCGCTGCTGGGCGTGAGCGACGCGCTCGCCAAGCTCAACTATGATCGGTGGGCTGGCAGTCTCTCAAGTTGATGAAAAAAATGAGATTCCGGTGACACCCTGACCAAGTTAGGTCTGCTGCACTTATGCAGCTTCCAGTCCTTCGAGTTTGACGACAAGGTGGCCGAGCCGAGCAACATTTTCAAGCAGGCGGCGCTCGCATTCAACGGGCCTGCTTACCTCGGCACGTGGAGCTGGCTGTAGGCTATTGGTATCACCAAGAGCTAATGTTGTTATGCCTGACAGGCTTGGCGGCGTCGGAGCTGTCCGAGACCGACTTGACGTACGCACAGGAGCACCTCGTCATCCTCTGCGGGCTCTATGGTGAGTTGCCCAAGCTACCTGCGTCAGGGTTCATAACTCTTCCAACAATTGAAAAAAAAACTGGACATGCAGGCGTTCTCCGGCCGCTGGACTTGATCCAGCCATACCGCCTCGAGATGGGGCAAAAGTTTGCCAACGAGCGCGGCAAGGACTTGTATGCGTTCTGGGGCGCCACAATCGCCGAGCAGCTCAACGCTCAGTTCTCACGACTCGGCTCACAATCCAAAAACGATGAAGGGGGAGAGAAGATCATCGTAAACGTGGCGTCGCAGGAGTACTTCAAGAGCGTGCAGCTCGACGCACTCGACTCGGATGTGCGCGTCGTAGACTGCGTTTTCCAGGACGATGGCAAGATTAAGTCGGTGTACACCAAGCGCGCGCGCGGTCTCATGTGCCGCTACCTCATCGACCGTCGTGTTGATTCGCTCGACGGAATCCGAGAGTTTAACCTCGAAGGTTACGAGTACTCACCGCGAGCATCTAATGACTCGACGCTCGTGTTCAATCGCTCAGGCGCTGCTGCCAAACGGGCTCTTGCTGCTTCCAAGAAGACAAAGGCATCTCCCGTAAAGAAGGTGGCGCTTAAAGCAGTCAAGGACGAGCCTGTGAAGAAGCAGGAAGAAACGGATAAGGGCGACAACTCTTCTGCTCTGCGTCGATCGACGCGCAAGAAGCGCAAGGTGGCGTAACACAGCTTGCCATTCGAAGCGAGCGATCTCAATAGATTTCGTTTGTGAATATAATGTTAGGTTGGTTGGACGCCTTATGCTGCTGCGGGCTCTGACCGCTGGTGTACGAGCTGGTAGCGTGCTCGGAAGCTCTGAAACTCTGCCTGAATGCCGTACATGAGGCCGGAAAACAGGAAGACACTTGTGATGGCCGCCGGAATGACCGACGTGAAAGCCCAGCCGACGACGAACCCGGAGCACGCAAGCGGAAAGATCAGTAGCAGGATCATAAAAATTGGCGGCGCGTCGCCGCAGAGTTTTGTTGGCCGGCGAAGGTCCGGCCGAGTGAAGCGCAACCGCATTGCTGCAAAGATGAGCAGCATGGTTTCGAGTCCTTCGAGTGCGTTCGAGATGAGCACCATGTCCTTTGTCTCGAGGTTGATCACGATAAGCACGACGGCGAGACTGCCGAAGATCACGCCATGGTCGATATCGTGCGACTTGTACCGGCCGAGTCCCATCCTGTAGCCACAACCATTAATTCGTGAGCCACAATGTAACAAAGCAGATCGTCTTTCATGACGTACATGCCGAGTGCGCGAGGGGCGAAGCCATTTTTCGCCATACCACACGCCAAGTAGGCAGAACACAGCAGTCCGCCGATGAAAAGGCCGGTCGTACTCAGCATTGCCACAACCGTGACCCAAATCTCGTACGGGAAGCCCCCGAGGAACTTGGCTGCGTCAAACATGCACGCACTGCCCGTCCATTCGGTCCAAGCAGGTTGTGCGAGCGCGATGACTGGAGCAATCGGCACGAGGAACGACAGCGGCGTGACCAAGAACGCGAAGAACATGACACGGCGATAGGTGCGTGCAGGATCCTGCACGCACTTGGCAAATACCGACAGGTTTTGGAAGCCGTTGAAGTTCCAGACGAGGTATGTGATCAGGTCAGCGAAAGCGACATCGACACCACCGAGCGCTATTTCGCTGCTGCTTCCAGATGCACTCGTAGATGAGGAAAGTAAGGAGCTCCCACTGCCGCTGGAGGTCGTATTGGCACGGCGTAAATCTTCGAGCGAGCTCCAGTTTTCCACCTTGACGGCACTCCACGTCGCCATGAGCTGCGTTATTGACCAACGTAGCGTTAGTCACGGCACGATTCCATTTGGTTCAGCAAGCAAGCAGTCACAACGCACCGCGTAGGGAACGAGCACAAAGACGGCAAGTGACGCCGCGAGCGAGCCCACCACTCGCAGATCGAAGAATCCCGGCAGCGCGAGCAGTAGCGAGAGCGTGGCCTTGAGCACAAACTCGAGAAACGGAAGCCCGGCGAGCCCCGCGACGCGGTAGATGGCCGCGATTGACATGGACGAGTAGATGGCGCAGTCTACGCAGTTGGAGACCCAGGACCAGTATCCCGCCTGGAGCCCCATGCGCGGGCCGAAGACGGTCGCGACCCAGTACGCGTGGCCGCCGGCCTCCGGGATGGCCGACACGAGCTCCGTGACGGTGAATGCCATGGGGTAGAAGTACAGCAGCGGGAACACGACGAGCGAGACGAGTCCCAAGAGCGGCCCGGCCGCGACGACGATCTGTTCCGCACTCTCGGGGCCTCCGCCGACGACGAAGTAGCAGAGCGCGAGCAGCGTGACGCTGGTGAGCACGCGCGGGCTTGAGCGGTGCTTGACCTGCGCGTGGTGCGTCCTCCTGGGGTCCTCCTCCTCCTCGTCGCTCTCGCTGGCCTCGTCTTGCTCGTAGCTGGCGTCGCTCTTGGACTCGTCGAGCTCGAGCGCGAGCCCGAGACTGCGCCTGCGGTCGCGCTTGGGCCTGGGCGAGCCCGCGTCCAGCGACACGAACGGCAGCTCGTTCGTGGGCGAGCGGTCGCTGCTGGACCAGCGGTCCGTCTCATCCGTCAGCGAGAAGCTCGACGTCCCGCGGTAGTACGACTTGATGGTCGCGAGCGCCCCGCCATGAGCTCGAGCGTGGGCCGAGGCTGAAGCTGCTGTGGCCTCCAGACTCGCGCGGTGCTGCGGCTGAGGCTGCGACTGGCTGAACTGCGACTGGCTGAACTGCGACTGGCTGAACGGCGACTGGCTGCGCTGCGACTGGCTCGGCTGCAGCGGCGGCGTGGAGCTCGCGGCGCGGCGGCGGGAGGGCGAGCCGGCCATGAGCGGAGCACTAGCCTAGCTGAGACCGTCGCGAAAATTGTATGGGGATTTGTATGCGTCACGAGAGACGCGAATAGTCAGTGGTGACTGGCTTCGGATCCGACTGCGCGACGGCCATTGGCGCAAATGCGTGACAGATTCTGAGCAGTTGAAGGTTCTGATTGGCCAGGTGGCCAATCCGGCTGTGATTGGCCCGATACGTTACTTGGTTTTGATTGGACTGAAAAGACGCTGTTTTGGACCAATGAATGATTTTGACAACGGTTTAGTGGAACTAATAGTGTGGTTGAAATCGAGTCAGCGAAGAGTTATCGCTGCGCACAATGGGTGATTCGGACACCGCCATTTTACTGAGGCACCCGCCAGTACTACCTGCACTAATGCCGTGCTATGCACAAGGAAGCTCTGGATTTACTGTTGCTGTTACTGTGGTACTTGAGTTGATCTCCGATATAGAGAAAGCCTAGCATGTCTTGTGGGTTTTCTTCTTGCACGCTTTATAGATGAAATTCGCCACGGGGTAAGGTAGCTGCAATACCGTCATTTCTCCACCGCTGAGGACTGATTGGAAGCCAAACCACTGAGGGAGATAGAAACCTCTGAATGAACAGCAGCTCTAGTCGATCAGTCGATCTATCCAACTACCTACCTTCACATACAAGAAAGGTCAGTACCGAAGATACCGTTGCGGTTGGAGCAG
Source organism: Phytopythium chamaehyphon (assembly GCA_023334415.1). Classification (NCBI taxonomy): domain Eukaryota; phylum Oomycota; class Peronosporomycetes; order Pythiales; family Pythiaceae; genus Phytopythium; species Phytopythium chamaehyphon. The sequence continues at coordinate 4,598 of JAASGX010001007.1, read as the reverse complement.
TTGCAAGCAGCATCGATAACAGCAGTGGAAGTAGTAATTACACAGCAATTGGAATGCGATGAGATATGCCGGGAAATATACCTGGTCCGACACCCTTCGAGCCGTCCGGCGACAGCGCTAAGCGGTTGACTGGGAACTCGGTATAGATAGCCCTTGCGAGCAAGGGCTGAGGCCAGTGGAGAGCTCTGTGGGCCGTTCCTAACCCGCTCGGTGCCGTGCCAACCTTGCCAGCTCTCGTTGGACGAGTAGCTGGCAGTGATAATCCGATTAGCACGCGTTGTGCCATCCCGGTAAGCTAAAAGTATCTTCGCACGCCTAGCACACCCTCGATTCTTGCTCGTCACCGCTGCTTCGCTTGCTGCTTATGTTGTTGGTGTGGGATTGAGTGGGTGGATGGAAGGCGCCAGCCTTCATGAGCTCGAGCTACGAGCGGCGGTGTTTTTTGCCATTTCCGCTTTGGCCGAGCAAGATGGAGCCCGCAGTATTACCCTTCACCGTCTCGGCACTGGTTCCCCCCGCTTTTTCGTTCGGCTGAGCACGAACGGGTTATGACGTGTGAGTTGTCACCCGAGCGCCAAGGTGTTTTGACCACTGCTGATGAACCCAAAGCTCTCGCCGTGGTCCCTCCCCTTGTGTCCGTCACGACCTGGACGGTCAATGAACCTGGATCCGTAAAACCGCCTACATCAAACGACTATGTGGTGAAGCGCGTCGTCCAGAACACTGGAATGCTACTTACACACGCGCCCATCTGCCAAAAATATGTTGCCACAAATATTTGTTCTCATTGGAAACTTTGCTAACGAAATGTTCAATTGCAGACAGCCTCCCAATCATAGTCGTTTTCCAACTGCTCCTTTGATTGTATACATTCCTCGAAGTGATGAGGGCTTCTAGTTGCTCTCCCCTAATGACAGCGAGTGTTGCTGCAGCGCGTTCACCAGTTTTCGAACCACTTTCGATTAAACGCTGCACGTCCGCTGTTCTTACAATTGGTCGGCGTCTTCTAGTAGGATGTGACGCAGGATTTGACAACGGTGGATGGTGATGGTTGTGCGTGCTTTGTTTCCCGTTCTACACGAATGGCCAATTGCCATCATAGCATAGCTGAACCCATAGCTCCCTCCCACAATCACACTTTCTTGACGACGAGTGCTTCTTCTTACGAGTACTATCTGTCAAATTCCTTGTGTTTGTCATTGACCCGTGACGACCACATGCTAGAGTCGCTCGAGTGTTTTCTGACCTCTCGATTACAAGGCACAACCGTGCGGAATCGAGAAGTCATCGCCTGCGGCAAAAGCTGCAGCAACCGATGGGAAAGATTCGCCTGAAGGTGTGGAGGGATCTCGATATGTTGTTGCTGTTACCGACGCACTTCCGAATTCAGTCCTCTCAACTGACTCTAATGGATTAGATCGTATGAAGCTTGAAAGAACCGAGGTCAAATATATGTTGCTTCTACTCGAATTGCCGCTGTCGGTGACTAGGTCATCGACGGAGGGCATGGTAGAGAATGTTAAAGTAGAGTGGTAAGTGGTTACTCAGGGAACCCTCCCTCGCGCCACACAAATAAATCGAACACCAGCATGAGTATCTGGACAACACATGCCCGCTAACGTGACTGTATTATCAGGATACACATCGTTCGCCGTCGCCGGAATGTACTCCAGATCAGAGACCTGTGGGGTGCCTTCACCACCGTCGCTACCACCACCGAGGGGAGCAAGCAACTTGGCGGTGGTATTACGCTCAGCTCGAGTAAGTGATTGGCTCTCTCCGCCAAGAAGCTTGATGATGCCGTTCTCAAAGTCTGGGAACTTGACAAGCAATTCGTTTGCTGTCAGCGTGGTTAACGTGTCGGGGTAATGAGCGATCACGCGGTCAAACAGCGTGCGGACGTGGCGCTTGGATCGAGGAAAAATCGAAACTGAAGGTCTGACAGCATGATCTCACTGTGAGTCGATACCCAAGTGCTGCACGCTTGCCGTACAGTGCACAAAGCGCTCACAGCCAACGATTTCAAATATGTAATTTTAGGATGTAGAACACTTTTGATTAATTGTGAGATATTGAGGTAGGGAGGGCAATAGTTTACTGGCACTTATTATTACGGCTATTGAAAATGGTTAATCATCGCCGATGACTCCGAGCACCTACGAGTTGGCAGTGTAGCCAAGTGAGTTCGACGCACGTGGTTGTCGGTTGCATATTGTACGCTGAAAAGCGCTGCTCAAACAAGTAAGAAGGGGCACGTTACTGACTATTTTGTGTAAAGTATGGAGGTAATGCTAGAGAAGCGCTCTGGCCTCACCCCACGATCTCGCCTCTGAGCTCCGGCGGAGTTTCGGCCTCCCCTTGAACCTGCGTGGCTGTCAAATTGAGTTGCTGTCCGCATCCTGGATAACCTACTAGTTACGGGTTTTGGCTGGCGGTAGCATCTGCAAAGTCGACGTCTCCGAGAGAGTCTAAGTCGTGCAGCGCACAGCAGCCGTCAGCCGTTTATCTGAGTCACTCCATATTACTGCGTTATGCGAGTTTCTCACGCAATGGTAGCACCCTACCTCGCCACATTTTGGAGAGGGTGAAAAGAGGCACCGATACAAGGCGGAGTGTGGTCCCAACATGCTCTCCCACACAACAAGAATTAAGTTGTGCTTTAACAAACCCGGTAAAGCACTGAATAACTTTACAGTCTCGTCACCATCGTTAATCAAGGAAGCTGTTGCGAATGTGTCCACCATTATGTTGTCCCAGTCGTCAAAAAAATTAGCGATTGCATCAACAGCAAGCGGTATATTTGGTGGCGTGTGGAGATGAGCTTCGGTCTTTGCTATTTCTTCGCATTGCTCCAATTCCACAAATGCTTGGTTGCGGTAAAGGAAGATGCACTATCGACGTTTTTTTTTTTACGAAAGCGATTATCTTTCCGTAGTCACCATTTGCTCACTCGCGCTGACGTCTCTTTTGATTTGGAGTGTGATCGCGAGCCGGATGCGGGCAGCACGACGCCCAAACTCACCCGCCACTTTGTCAAATTGATACTTTTCTCTGGTTCGTGCATCGTTGTGTCTACTTCGACTTGGCGCGACTGCCACGATATTTCTCTTCACTTTGTAGAGATTGACTCACTTACACGGCTAACTTGTCGACGAGATAAATTCAGTCCACGATTTGGCTCGGTAGCACAGACGAATGAGAGGATGAAGTGATTTCTCGGGCAATTTATATATGGGGTGCAAGCACTGTTGCATATCGAACAGAATGACACCGACATAATCGTTCGAAGCTCTGTGTATCGCTAAAAAAAGCTATCGTCGAATGCATCTCGGAGTCTACAACAAGTGTTTGCAATGAGCGGAGTATGCTCCTCCGCTTGGATAAGCAAAGGGTCGTTGTGACCCGTGACGAAGCAGTCAAGGGGCTCCCAAAAATGAAGTGTACGATGACAAATTTGGTAAACCTTTAGCAACACAGTAACTTGGTTTGCTGGATCTCGCTGGCATTGACGGCGAAGCGCTGATACCGGTGATAAGTATTGACAGTAGCTGAATCAAGGCAGTCCTGTCGTTTCCAAGAAGCAATGATGGAGGGGCCAACTTTTCACAGTGTGCTTGTTGACAGCGAGCTTCGTACCAATACGCCAAAGCGTACCATTTATCCAGAACCCGTCGAATTGAAGTTGATGCACTCAAAAACAGAGATGAATCGTAACCGAGAAGATCGACTATTGAGTTAACCGCGACTGTCTTACAGATTTGAGCAAATAGATCCCTCACCTTCTCGATAAATCGTCTCGCGAAGACATTGGATAATGACAGTCGTTTCCGGATTGGACGATGCACGCATGTCGGGCTCCAGTCCGCATGCTGGATTCGACGCTGCATGATCCACACGGGCTATGCACCACTCCCAACGCAGCCCCATGCGGGTTGTCATCATGGATTTTACGTCTGAACTGGTGTTGCTCGTCGCTCCCAAGAACATGCCTGGTTGAACGAGTACCTCAAGCCAAGACCGTATCCCCGAGGAGGTTCAAGCCAAGGACTCGCTGCGGAGGGCTGAGAATACTCGCCCAGACGTCTATCTTTTCCGAGATCATGGACGCCGCATCATCACAGAATGAAAATGTTCCTTCGTGCGCCAGCACTGGCGTACTTGCCGCAGGTGCGCGTAATAATTTTTTGTACGATCCTGTAGCGAGATCAAAGTCCCACCCCTTACGCCCGTCGGGGTGCTCTTTTCGAGGTGGCGACATCGGTAAGGGACTTTCACTTCGTTGCTTGTCCTTGTGAAAATGCATAACCATTGGCCCATGCAATCTTGGTTCCAGGTTGATGTTGCACTTCACCAACCTGTTTACTAACCGCATGCATCTCGTTGCCACCGTCAGAATCACTTTTCTTCGTAATTGGTGTATTAAGTGCGCGTAGATTGATCGTGAGCACTAGGTGCAGAAGCCTGATTAATAACTGTAGTGGTGGGCCGGGAAGTGGCTCACCATAAATCGTCAGCAGACTCTCCAGAGCTTGAATGGGACGATGACGGCAGCATCAGTCGTAGTCCCCCCCCCCCCCCCCCCCCCCCCCCCCCCCCCC
>JAASGX010001006.1:0-10824 GCA_023334415.1 Phytopythium chamaehyphon | reverse complement strand
GGCGATCCTATCAGGCAGCGGGTACATGTGTCTAGACGCTGGCGGATTCAAGATGCTGGACATCTCCAAGTTTGTTGCAGCAGGTACGAGCCTCCGTCAGTACCTCAAGGCGTATTTAGGCAAGTGCCAATGCGCAGACAACAACACCTTGAGCTTTAGCGCGAGCTTCAGCTTGGATATATGCTTGACCAGTACCGTGAGCACGAGCATGATCTTGGACTTGACCAGGACCTGCAGCTAGATCTCGACGTTGTACACTTGCTACCTAGCTAACACAGTCACGAACAACTAGGTAGTGACAATCATGAGCTTGAGCAAGATCTTAGGCTTGGCAGGGGCCGTCGTCTTGTGCTTGGCGTCGAATACGGTCTCCAAGTTGAAAAGTGGAGCCGACCGTAACGTATAGTCGTATAGCTCGGTATGTTTAGTGGGCGGTGCAGTATTCGAGTTGCTGATTGAATACTCTGACCAAGTGATCCGGATACCTAGTATATGTTCGAGTTTCGGGCTATGTGTACACTATACGATATGAGGTGGACCACATAGATTATGGATCATGCAGGGTCGCAGCTGACTTCATGGTGAGAGACACATACCGCCACATGAGCCTTGGAGCTCGCAAGCCCGGGCTCGACTTGCGGTATGTGACCGATTACTGATTGGTGGGCGCCTGCGCATGTGCTCAGTCGTCAGCCAGCTTGGTGGGGTCAAGCCAGCCGTTCGGGCGGATGCGTCGCGGAAACGACAAGTAGTGGAGCTGCAGGAGGTCAACGACGTCACGCCGTCCACACGGAGTTGGAACCCGTCAAACCGGTCGCTGCCACGAGAGCAAGAGCGGGGAGTACCCACACAGCGAGCGATGGTCTCGATGCTGTCGACAGTGATGTAGAAGAAAGCAAACGTGTTTGAGTGCAAACGACGACTCAAGTCTCCGATCCTCTTGCGGTAGCAGCTGAGCCGCTTGATTTCGTTGACGAATGCTACTGAATGATGCGGACATGTAGTCCTACATGATGAGCGAGATCACAGCGCAAAGGTATTTCGTCTGCAAGTAGCATCATGGCCAAGCTGATGAGTAGCCACTTCACACCACCAACGCCTGAGCTTACTTTGGATTGTTAGAGCGCTCTAGCGCTTGGGGTACTGTCAGACTCCATCGGGACCGCCGAGCAGCTTTATCGAGCGGACTCGGACGCGCCTGCTATAGGTGTGCTACTTGACCGCAAGAGCTGAACCGCCACTGCCTTGTTGATACCAAGTAGCTCACAGCACTTGCTCTTCCAGTCGTGGAGGCCTGGATCGCCACACTTGTCTTCTTCACTGCTGCCCACAATGCGCTCGGCAGCCATGATCTTGTCCAGCCGGCGATGGAGACCATACCCACGCAGTGCCATCTCGGTCGACTTTACCAGCTTGTCTCGGCATCCGACCAGCTCTGTCGACCACGTTCTGGGGTCTGTCATGAACGCCTGCAGACGTTCGGACGACTTCGAATTGGTCTCCAGCTGCCTTTTAACGTCATCGATGCGGCTCCACAACAGCTTCTGAACCTCGTGGAGCATCGAGCTAGAGTTGAAGCAAGTGTCACCGCGCTCAAGCATGCCATTAGGTGGCACGACTGTCGAGGCTTTGTCTGGTTCACCACAGCGCTCGACTCCGCTCCCTTCAGAACAGGCAGCAGCGCTTTCCCCCTTTGCAAGAAAAGTCAGCTCGTCCACGATGGTGCACATCTGTACACGCGCGCTCGGGTCAAAGCGGCACATCCTCTCCACCAGCTCCCATTGTGCATCGGTGCACATTCGCGGCCGACTGGGAAGCTTGCCTCTCTTCTTGTGAGCTTTCACCGCCGCGTTCGGGAGTGAAATTTTATTGCCTGGAGCTGGCCACGGAAATGTAGAGAGCTCTCTATTCGACTGGTCTTGAGCAGCTTCAACCACCCGCAGTGCCTCCACGACGCACATGCCAAATGCGTACACATCCGATGCAAATGTTGGGTGTGCGCTCTGCGCAGTCAAAAGCTCTGGTGCCACCCAATGCAACGCGCCCGTCACATGGTCACTGCCGTCGTCGCCGCCAGCCGACGAGCTTAGCCCAAAGTCGGTCACCTTCGCCTTCATGTCACTTCCGACCACGATGTTGTTGCACTTCAAGTCACAATGGACGACGCCACGCTCGTGCAGATACATCACGCCAAGTGCGGCTTCTAGCAGCTTCTGCCAGATCTCGTCCGGATGGGTTTCGAGATACTCCTCGAGCGACCCATTCGGCGCATACTCGCACACAAAGAACGGCTTACCGACGTGGCACGCACCAAAGAGACGCACGACGTGAGGGTGGCTCAGATGGAACCAGATGCCGACCTCACGCATGAACATGCTACGCGCTTCTTCTCGCTTCTTCTTCGTGTCGGCGGCCGTATCCTTAGCCGATGACTTGTAATCGATGCGTTTCACCACAACTTCCGACTCGAGCCACTTGGCGCGGAAAACCTTGGCGAACGATCCCTCGCCAAGCGTCTTCCACTCGCTCGTGGGCAGCTCGTACCATGGAACGAACCACTTTGGCAACGTGACTTCTCCGACGTTGTCACGGATGTCGTTGTATGCTTGCTGCATGATCTCAAGCTGGCCAGAGGTGTACTGGCCGCTTTGGTTCTGAAGCTCTGATTGTAGAAACAAGAGAAACGCCTGTCGGTCCTCGTCCGACTTGAGCTCGTTCAACACCATCCAGGTCTTGGTCGTCTCCGACACGAACAGCTCGAGCTGTTTGGTATTGTGCATCTGGACGAGCTCTGCATCTGTCTCCTTCGGATCGTCGATAGGTATGCCAAGCACACTCTTGATCGCGTTGACGCGGTGCTGGAACGCGTAGATGCTGCCACTTGCAGCCCGGGATGACGACAGCTGGAGTACTCGGTTGACATGGGACCCCTGCAGCGCATCTTGCATGTCGCCGAGCAGATGATAGAACTGCTTCAGCAGCTTCCATGGCTGTGGTGACTGGTGGAGTCTGTCGATGATGGTCTCAAGGTCATGATGCAGTTGCTGGTGCAACAAGCTCAGGTCTTGGCGCTGGGCTAGATCCTGAATCTTGTCCCACACCTTTATGATCTCGCCCTCTTGATATTCGCTGACGTCGACGACCGCAGGCTCAGGTGCTGGCTCAACACTCTGAGCTCGGGTGTGCTCGCTATTCGCAAGGTCCTCGAACAAGCGAGCGCACGCAGACGCTGAAACTCGACGACTTGAGCTGTGGCAGCACATACGCTCCACAATATTGACGAGGTCTTCAGGTAGATCAGCTGGCACACCTGCATCTGTTTTTGTTTTGTGTCCAAAAGATTTCATCCATTTCTTCTTCCACGGTTTCTTCCTTGTCACCGCCTCGATAGCGCAAATGCCCAGCGCGTAAACATCGGATGCAAATGATGCGCGCGCTCCCTTCAGCTGCTCAGGAGACTGCCACCGCTCCAAGCCCCTCGTTGTGCCTTTGCGACTCGACCACCTCAAGCCAAAGTCTGCGAGCTTGGCCAATCCATCGCTTCCGATCAAAATGCTACTCCTTCGAAGGTTGCCGTGGATTATCCCACGCTCGTGCAGGTACGCCAGGCCGAGTGCCGCATGGTGCAAGTACTTCCATGGCGTTTGAGCATCAGGCTCACGCTTGGACAGGTACTCCACCACTGACCCATGACTAGCGTACTCGCACACGAAAAAGTGGTAGCCGATGTTGCAAGCACCGTACAGCTTGATCACATTGGGATGTCGTAGCTGGTGCCACATCCGTACCTCCTGGTCAAACGTGGCCTTGTTGGCGTTAGGAACAAACAGCTTGAGCACAACTTCCGCGTCAAGCCACGTGGCACGGAAGTCGCCGCCGATACTGCCTCCTTCGACAAACTTTGTGGCTGTGACTTCAAATGGAGAGATAAGCCACTCGGGAAGCGTGTCTGGTGTTGTGCTCGGCACTGATGGCTGTTTCGACTGTACCGACGGCGCGCTTGAGATGTGTTGTAACAGGAATCGCTCAACGTCCTTATGACCGCGCTTTTCAGCAACTGCGATGGCTGACTTTTGTTTGTCCTTCACGTTGACATCGGCGTCCAGCTCGACGAGACACCGGACAGCGTCCAAGTGCCCCTTGTCCGCTGCGCGCTGCAGCGCGGTTTCTCCGATTCCATTCTTCGTCTTTATGTTGGCGCCTTGCTTAACGAGGTATCGGATGGTGTCCACGTGACCGTTGCTCGCGGCATTCAGTAACGCTGTGAAGCCGAGCTCATCTTTCGTGTTCACGCGAGCGCCATGCTCGACGAGGTACCGCACCGTGTCCAAGTGACCTCCCGATGCCGCAAACTGCAGCGCTGTCCGTTTGTAATGGTACTTCGCGTTCACTTTGGCGCCTCGTTTGAAGAAGTACTGAAGGATGTCCAAGCGGCCAAAGGACGCGGCATGCAACAACGCCGGCCGACCAAAGCCGTCGTCTGCGTTCACGTCAGCGCCTAGCTCGGACGGTGTTCAAGCGGCCATCCACCGCTGCACGGGTCAATGCCGTCCAAATCATTCCATCCTTCGCGTCGATGTCGGCACCCTGCTCGACGAGGTACGTGACGATGTCCAAGTGGCCACCTGACGCCGCACGTAGCAGCGGCGTCCAGCTCTTGTCATCCTTCGCGTTGACGTCGGCATCTTGCTCGACAAGAGACCGGACGGTGTCCAATCGACCTCCCCAAGCCGCACGCACCAACTCTGCGACTCGATCTGCTTCGCTGCTGCTCGCAGAGCCCTCCTTGTTGCCGCACTGCTGCTTCAGATCGTCACGTCCGCCGCTTTCGCTCCGCACCGAGTCCTCCATGACGTGTGGCTGTGGTCTGCGAGTGAGTTGTCATGGTCTGTGACTAGGAGGAGGAGGGGGAGGGCGCTCAGGTGTATCAGTCCGACCGGATTCTCCCGACCGCACCCTGAATGGTCTATACTTAGTGACATAGGTGGCTGAACTGCACTGAACCCGCCCCAAAATGTACAGTCTCTGGATGACGGAGCACCGTATTGCATTCTTCAAGACTGCAAGTGCAGGTCACGCGCAGATCCATTCTTCTACCAGCAAGAGTATTGCTGATAACATGCATTAGGTAAGCGGCGTCGGTCGAAGCGAGGTGTGCTCGGTATTTGCCGGCGGCTCGACGGTCGACTCGGAGCTAAGCAAGTCGCATGATGCCCTTACATGCAACGCACAGCGTGAGAGAATCAGCACTCACTTCGTGAATAAGGCTGTGCGGCTACCGTTCCGTAATGAACCGGTACTATACCATGCATTGACGTCCATGCACGATTCCTCAGCGCACTCGCTCTGTGACGATCCTGGTCACTTCACTGTACTGAGCTACCTCACCGATCGCTACAGCGAGCCTCTGGTTTGATACTACCAGTGCGCCTGTAAGTGTATGCCATCACGTACATGTCGGTTGCCTCCAAAGTAGAGCCCTCGATCATCACTCCACATCTTCAACATTGATCACCACTGTGCTTTCCGTGCTTGAAGTGTACAGCTCTCAACATAGCCTCCATATGTCGGCACCTCCGATCTCACATGGTACTCGCTAGCTGTGTGTCTGTCCGTATTCATTTAGTCGTCAGCTCGATGAACGTCACCAGCCGGCGTTTGCATCCATTTCTGGTGCGAAGCAGATCGAGTTCCTAAGTGAGCGTTAGGAAGGAGTTCGTGTATTTTGGTCCCTACAAACCGCTTTAAGGTTAACACAAAGCTTATCTGGCGTTTGTAGCTTGGCTTCGTGCGGTTGCTAACAGAGGGAACTTTGTAGCCCATGTCGCAACTCGCAGATGGTGGTTGTGTGAGTAGCACATGCTCCATTACATCACCGTTGTGACTGACTGGACGAAAGAAGAACCCAATCCGATTGAACTGCTTTCGTAGCTGATTATCCATAAGCATGCTTCGTATTTGAGCGTGAGCAACATCCTGTGATGCCTGCTGGGGACTTGATTCATCATTCGCTTCAATCGCTGGCACGTCTTCAATAGGCGCTGGTAAAGCAGGTCTGGGAACACCCATTAGAAGCTCGTTTGTTCGTTCTCTTGACCTATTCTTCCGCTCGATTGATGTATCCACGTCAACCTTAATCTCTTTGAGACGCTTGCGTACTAGATTGTAGTGCATGTCGTATTCGTTCTGGTTGAGATCTTTCCGTAGCTTTTTCAGGATAGTAGTGACTGATCGAATCAGCTTGAGCTTGTCATCACGAGATTCTGTGTGAAAGCGAGCTGAATTTAGCCGCTTGTACGCATCACCTTGCACGATTCGTAGTCGTTTCTCTTCCTCATCTATGCGAGCTCGCTTATTCGCTGCGAACGGCTGTGAGCTATCCGAATAATTGGAGCGAATGGGCACGCTTTCTGTAGCCTCGAGGCGTGCTCTGATTGAAGAAAGGATTTCATGAAGCTCCTGACGGCTGCGTTGGAAAGCATCAAACCGTGCTCGTCGAGAAGCTTCGCCTCGTTCCTGACGCAAGCGCACGCGATCAAATGTTTCCGTTGCACGGTGACGATCTAAGTAGTGACTCTGAGGTTGGAGCGAGCAGTTTCAGATTGAGGGCTCTCCACCACGGCAAGTGAAGTCTCAAGATCATCCTGCTCCAGATCGATTAGAACATCGTCGATCAATTCTTCAACGCAAGAAGCTTCGCGGTCCAGTTCATCAAGCCTCTCGTCAACGTCAAGTCCGGGTCCTCCTTGCGCATCGAGAATACGATTCTGTGTTGCGACCCAATCAGGTTGTCCATGCGAGTTCATTACAGTGCTAATTGTCACATTTGGATTCTGAGTCAAGTAATTCATAATCCAGTCACGCGAATCTTGTTGATCTTGATTCATCTCCATACGTGCATGTAACTCATCGATTCCGATGGGCTGTGTCGCGGGCAATGATGGAGCGGTTGGGTAAATAACGGGAGGTGGACCGGAAAGCGGCACTGAAGGTAGACTTGGGTAAATGTTAGACGTTGGAAGTGGCGAGCGGATGCGTAAATGTTAGGCGTGGGGAGTGGTGGAGCGGAAGGTGCGGGAGTCGGAGTAGAAGGCGGCGATCCTGTGAGATCTACTACGACAGGAGCTGCCTGAATAGGGACTTCATATGGCGAAGGACTTGCGCTTGCCTGTGTGGCGAGGCTTTTTTTAATGGATCAAGCTGGGTCTGTACCGATGCATCGGCTTGAGTCTCGCTTGACTGAGTTGCTGAGCTAGGCTTCGTTGTGACTAGCTTATCAGCCTCACTTGCCCAGAGCGTTTCTTCGTACATACCTCGCTTCACCACCATCTGTCTACTTCGTCGATCGGCCTTTGCGAGCAGGTCTTGGTGCTTTTGCTCGCGGTCCGCTTTGTTTTTGAAGTTTGGAAACATCCTTGGCCTTCTCGTTAGCTATATTATCCCAGTAAACTTTCTCAGCCGTGCTCATACGGTTTTTATTGATCAATCGAAGGTTCAACTGAGGCTCCCATGTAGGTTCTTTCGCCATCGACCATTTCACCAAATAACGATACTTTCCTTTGACACTTTGATGGTCCAAGATCTTCTCGACCTCCCAGACCTGTCTTGGAGCAATCTTTGCATCGGTAGGTGCCGTTTGGACGAGCTTCAGATCGTTGAGAGGAACATACTTGATGTGACCGTTCTTGGAGCGGATGTTCGCCTTGTATCCGTCAAGTCCCTCATATCGATACACCTCTTTGCTCCACCGCGCTCCCTCTTTGCTGAACGTCCCTTTGGGTAATCGGTAGCGCACTGAGTCGCCAACAAACAGTTTCTCATCGAGTGGGCTCATTACCGTTTCATTGTGATCGAGAGCGTCTCTGTCAACGCTCCCCTTGGCCTCATCTGGCGACTAACCTATGGCACTGTTCTCTGTCGAGTTGTAATTGTGAATGATATCCGCGAGGAGTTTGGGTGTCAACTTGCGTTCCATGAGGATGAGCCGTTGCTTAATCGTACGATTCAACCACTCAGTCTTCCCCATTTTGGCGTGATCGCCTGGCTCGTTGTTGAAGTGCTCAATCTCCTGTGCCTTAAAGAATGCTTGAACGTCCTTGTTTAGAAACTCTACGCCGTTTTCTGTAGTGAGGACTGATGGCTTGCATGCCTTCACAAACGCCTTCATCGCTGCCACCATTGACTTTGACTGTTGTGATATAGTGATTGTTAGTTTTGGCGTACACCACCTCCAATCCACACAACAGCCACCGTCAACGACAGCGGCCTTTTTAAGCGTGAACCCGCCGATTAGATCAGCAGACGCTGGTCTCCCCGTTAAGTCCTTGCCCTATTCAGACCGGGTTGCGTTCTGGTAGATACCACCAGTAGGTGTGTCAGCTAGCAGTGCAGAGCCCACGAGCGAAGAACTCTGCGCCAACACACAGATATATACGTCACGAAACTCGCAGCCCCACTAAAGAGTGGCAGCTAGCGCTTGCGCGCTGATACGAGCCGCTAGGGGCAGAGTGTCCCCCAGCTAAACTTCACCGCCTAGATCTCAGCTAGGACTTTCTCAGGCCTCTTTTTATGCACCACACACGTCTCTTGGCCTGTCGCGGTGGTCCCCTTCACAAGCTTTCACCTGATAGAGGTTCCCATGGCAGCCATCAACCGCGTCTACGCTTACCCACCTCGCTGGCTTCGGCGCTTGCTTGAGACCCGGAAGATTCTGCTCTATTTAGTGTTAGGGCGGCTATTTGCCCGCCTCCCTACTGCTAGTGCGACCCTTCGGTCTTCTTCTTCTTCATACAATATACAGATATAAAGATCTACCCCATACAGTTCACCTTGCAGCCGTTCGGCTCGTGGCGCCGCATCGTTGCATCCGCGGCGCTGCGCCCCTTCGGATAGGACTTCCCTAGCTGGACTGCCAATCACCCAGATGGGTTTTTCCTTCGACGGGTTTTACCCATCTGGGATTTAGCTCGGTCGGCCGCTTCTCGCCCAATAACCCATCGACTCCTCGCTGGGATAGGATTTTTCACCTCCAAGCTGGTTCGCTTGGCTATCTTGGTAATTCTCGATACTTGTCGGATGAAAGTTGCAATTTGCTACACCACACTGTTTGTTAGCTAAAATCTTGGCATAGCCAAGGCGAGAGTTGATGTTAATCGCCGTGAGGATTGGCTTGGTCCCTAACTCAGGCCAAAACGTGAGATCTGCCTGCCATGAATTGGGGTTTGCGCTAGCAATCTTGAACAGCTGAAACGCTGGCTTCTGCTTCTGGAATCGTTGAACGGTAGACTGAGCACTAAGCCATTCCCGTACCTTCTTGAGTGTGATCTTTGGATCGATTTCTCGCGCCTTCAGGTAAAGCTTCTGGGCGCTGACGAAGCCTGTGCGTGGATCATTGTACAGCTTGCTTAGGAGCGCTTCCATGATGCCTATATGTTTAGCGGGACAGTAGTGATGTCGTCCTCCAACACAATTCGCTTGTCATAGTAGAACCCACAAGCGTTCTTCTCTTGCTGATAGGTCTGCATCTGCGGTGCGTTTGACATGCGCTGCTCATCAAAGAAGTTCGTTTGCTTGACCACACGGAAGCCTCTGTTGGTTGCTTGCAAGGTAATCTTTTCGTTGATCACTTCCTCAAACTTGTCCGGTGTGAGGATGTCTTTGTTGTTGCTCTTCTGGACACCCTTGGCCGAGCATTTGGTTTTGTGATACAGCGGCTCCTCCTTGCCTGTCTTCTTGTTGAACCAATTCGCCTTGATCAAGTCACCGTCATAGCAGATGTAATTCTTGCTACTCAGACTGACCATCGCGTTGCCTCGCCACTCCTCCTTGAACAGACCTGGGGTTCGCTTGTCGTAAGCAGCATTCTCAGGCGTGTCGTCGCGAGGGAACCACTCGTACTTATATGCCTCGAAGTCCTCACGCAGCTCCGGCTTTACCAGATCTGGGAACGGATGCTCCGCACTGAAGGCAATGTAGCCGCTGTCTGTGTCCATCTCTTGGTACTGGAAGTCACTACGATCGATGTACTTGTCAATACAATCGAAGTAGAAGGCCAACATGTGGAGCTTGGCGAGCTGGTAGACAGCGATTGCTATGTGGATAGGATTCTTAAGAAAGATAGTGCGCTTGCGTTGCGTCACTTCGTACACACCATTGAGCTCCTCGAGACCTTGAAATAGATTATTCTCAATAAGCTTGCTGACCTCGTCATCGCAGCTCTCGTAGACCACGCTCTTATGTTTCGTTTGGTTCATTGCGCTGCGGCCGTATGGTGAGTTACCTACTAGCTTCATCGAGTCTGCAATTACTGCTTTGCTCTTGTCGACATCACCCTCGCGACGAGCGTCTGAGACCATCTCAGTGAACTTGTGGAAGGGTCGAGCAGCGTGGCACTTCACAAATGAGTGTACTTTGCTGACGACCATGCCGTGTACAATGTACCACTTAAGCAGAGGTGTGTAGATAAGAATCTTCTCGCCAAAGTAGCTACCAATCAGCTTGCGGCTCTTCTTCTTATTGTGTTTCTTAGCCTCAGCCGCCATGAAGTCGCCAATCACCTCAGCAGTTGGGTCGATCTCAATGTTCTTGAAGATAGGGGTCATTTCCTCGAAGTACTCCTTTAGATGCTCTGGGGTGGCAATGTCGCACTCAACGAAACCAAATTCCTTGTCAGCAAGAATATCATCGAGGAGACCAGTGTATGGATCTATCTTGGTGAGGCGTCCGCATGGCATGTCTTGCCCGAGGCACCATAGATACAAAGCATTAGCATCGTACCCTATAACCTTCTTACACAGCTTGCCACCTCGGATGCGTGTCATATCT